>VWYE01027292.1:109260-161568 GCA_013398995.1 Alaudala cheleensis | reverse complement strand
CGGGGCCCGCGGCGGCGTTGGCGGGGCGTGGGGCGGCGGCCGGGCCCTCGCCGCGGGGCAGGACGGAGCGGGCCGCCCGGCGGAACTCCTCGCTGCGCCACGTGTAGAGCAGCGGGTTGAGGGCCGAGAGCGAGCAGAGCAGCAGCCAGCTGGCGGCCTGCAGCGCCGGCGGCGCCGGGCGCAGGAAGAAGCCCAGGAGGCTCACCCAAACCAGGGGCTGGGTGCCCAGCAGGAACACGCAGCAGAGCAGCAGGACGGAGACGCTGCTGAGGCGGCGCTGGGCTCGGCGAGGCGGCGGCGGAGCGGCGGGGAAGGGCAGCTGGTGCAGCAGGTGGAAGTTGAGGACGCTGACCCGCTTGGCGCTGCCCCGCACCCGCCGCACGATGCCGAGGTAGCAGTGGAGCAGCAGAGCGGTCTGGCCCAGCACGGCCAGGGCGAGGAGCAGGGCGGTGTAGCGAGAGCTGCCGTCCGACTGGGCAGAGCCCAGGGTCCAGAGCCCGGGCAGCAGCGGGACCGGCAGCAGGGCGAGGGCCCAGGAGAGCCCGATCATGCAGCCCGTGTGTCTCCGCTGGTAGAGGGCCTGGTACACGCTGGGCAGCTTGGTGATGAGCACGTACCTGTTGAAAGCTACCAGCAGGTGCGAGGCCAGCGAGACGGTGAGGCCGAGGCCCAGGAGCCCCCCTCGGAGCAGCCGGTACTCCGCCGAGCGAAGGGAGGAGGAATTNATCATCCTGAAGTTTGCCAGAGAAAGATGAAGCAGGGTCTTGCATGAGCACAGAGATCAGGTGTACTGGGGGAGAGGAAGCAGCTCCTGGTGTCTGTGTGTGTGTAATGAGACACCTGCCAGATCTTCACGAATGAACCTTGTGTTCAGGCAGCTCACTTCAAAGAACTACTTTAAATGCTGAAAGAATTACATCGATTTTATAAAAACAAACTTGCATATGTCTCAGAAAGAGCTGTCTAGGTGCCTGTCTCAGACTGAAATCTTTAGAGCATAACAACAGTTACGTGCGTTGCCATATTTACCGGTTATCCCAGATTCCTAAATGCACCGCTTTGCTGGAGTGCTGGCCGGCTCCCGGGGGCGGACAGCAGCCGTGCCGGGAGCGGGGCTGAGGGGGCGGCCGGGAGATCCCGCCCCGGTGTCCATCCCGGTCCCTCGGGAAAGCACCCGGCGCTGCCTGGCCGTGCGGTGGGAGAACGAGCTGGCAACAAGTGTGTGGGGTCAGAAAGGAGCAACAGGAGAAGGTGTAGAGGAAGAAGCGCTACGGAGGCNACCAGGGGCTGGGTGCCCAGCAGGAACACGCAGCAGAGCAGCAGGACGGAGACGCTGCTGAGGCGGCGCTGGGCTCGGCGAGGCGGCGGCGGAGCGGCGGGGAAGGGCAGCTGGTGCAGCAGGTGGAAGTTGAGGACGCTGACCCGCTTGGCGCTGCCCCGCACCCGCCGCACGATGCCGAGGTAGCAGTGGAGCAGCAGAGCGGTCTGGCCCAGCACGGCCAGGGCGAGGAGCAGGGCGGTGTAGCGAGAGCTGCCGTCCGACTGGGCAGAGCCCAGGGTCCAGAGCCCGGGCAGCAGCGGGACCGGCAGCAGGGCGAGGGCCCAGGAGAGCCCGATCATGCAGCCCGTGTGTCTCCGCTGGTAGAGGGCCTGGTACACGCTGGGCAGCTTGGTGATGAGCACGTACCTGTTGAAAGCTACCAGCAGGTGCGAGGCCAGCGAGACGGTGAGGCCGAGGCCCAGGAGCCCCCCTCGGAGCAGCCGGTACTCCGCCGAGCGAAGGGAGGAGGAATTGGGGGGCAGCAGCCCCAGCACAGCCTCCTGGGGCATCCACAGCGCGCACACGCTCAGGTCTGCCGCACAGCCGTTCACGATGAAGGCATTGCTGGTTGTCTGCAGCTTCTTGAAGGAGAAGACTAAATAGATGACCATCACATTGGATAAAGTCCCTGAGATAGCTAAGACTGCATAGAGCAGCGACAGAAAGATGCGGGTCCCGGAGGAGTCCTCCCAGAGCAGCAGCAGAGGCGAGCTAGCACTCCAGGAAGAGGCGTTGGGCATCTCGCTGAATGCAGCTCAGTTTTGACTTTGCCCTGTAAATCCCATCCTTGTCTGGATCAGAAGTTCTGCTGCAGGAGTCCTCACCAAACACAAGGAAGGCTGTGCAGCTGGGGGACTCTAAGGCAGCTTTCAGTCGTGCAAGCTGTAAGGTCCAGAAAATGCTGTTTGCAATAATGATCCAAAAACCAGCAGTGTCCAAGGCAGGTAGGCAGCAAGAGTCCACAGATTGTAGCTGGTGAAGGTGTGTCCATAGGGAGGCAAATGGCTGTTGGCAGACCAGAGCACGACGGTGGCTTCTGTAGCTGTGAAAACAGCAAAAGCAGCAGCACCTTGCAATCGGCAGCAGAAACGGCAGCAACTGATACAAAGCTTTGCAGTTTCTCCTGTGCCACAGTACGTACACTGTATATCATTCCAGGAAGATTCAGCCCTTCCACTCTTCATGAATTATTCAGCAGATCTTCAACTTGTTAAATGAAGAAGAGAAAAAAAAAAAAAAGCCAAACCCTATCATGCTCCAGAAATACGCCAACTACACAGTCTGACTCTTCTCCCTGCCTTACCAATCTTCTGCCTCTAACCCATTTACAAAACTTTCATTTGAAGCAAGGTTTTAAACCAGTACCAGTCACTTCTGTCTGAAATACAATCCATAAACTGCAGAAATTCCTCTGCTGGATACTCACTTTTTAACAGATTTTTTTCTGATCTTATTTTTGTTAAGAGAAAGCTCAGTATGTTTCTGCAATTTTAGTTAATTTTAGAACTGGTCTATAGTAACAATGTACTTTCCAAATGGAATCCTTCAAACACAATAGATATAATCCCTGTAAGACAGTACTTACTTGAATAAGATGGTTTTCAATCTGAACATTTTACATCTTTTCGTAAACCTCAGTCTGTCTCAACCCACAGAAAATGCTGCATTGCCACTCTGTCAGAGGTGAACACTGGTGTTGGTGGGCACACAGGTAACACAGAATTGGTGTAATATTTGAAACGGTCTCACTCCAAAATTACTTCCTGGAGAGGTGAATAACAGCCCCTGAGCTGGACTAAAAACTGACTGAAGAGCAGGCATTACCAGTCCATTCCCAGATGGAGAATTATTAGTCATGGGATTCTCCCAGGACCTCTACCCTGCTCTGCTCAAACAGGGACAAAATGCTAACTGTCCTTAACCTGGGCAAGACTTAGTAAGAAACTCAGTAAGACAACTTACATTTATTTGAAAAGCTTTTCAGGTACAGAATGCTGGTTAATTTCGTGGTAAGCTTAAGAAAAAAGCTGCTTTTGCAGGTAGATTAGGTATAGCCTGCTAAAGCAAGCAATCTCTGTACCAGAGACCTTCAGAAGGCATGTTTAGATACTGTTGAACTCCTGATGCTAGCAAATGGCAATACCAAAATATTACGAGGTACTTATAGTTGCAATATACATTTTTTCAAGTTAAAAAAGTTAACTTGTGTGGGTTAATGCATGTTGCAATACAGCACATCTTTTATTTGACAAAAAGGCTTATGGTAACAATTGACAGAAATATTGATCCAAAGGTGGATTTGTTACGAATATGAATATCTATATTCACTTTTAATTAATTAGATGGCTCATGTGCTTAAGGTTAAAGACATACATCAGTGATTTACTTGATCAGGCCCTTAATTACCATATTTTTTGCCTGCTGCACTTTACAGATCTAATCAAGTGTAGATCTAATCAAATGTCAAACCTTTCGAGGCCTTTCATTGTTTAGCTGTCAGTAAAGAACAGTTATTATAGAAACTAAAATCCTCCTCTTTCTGCAGTACTGTAATTGAAAAATAGTCTCTGAATTTGTAACAAGAAATACCTCCCTAACTTAAAAGCTTCAAAAAGTATACTTTAAAAGAGATTATGGTGATGAACTGTTTAATAAGATGTTAGCCACAGAGTAATATGCCCAGCAAGAGACCTTTAGATTTATTTAATCCATCCATTCATGTTTTTAGAGATCTTGTGTGCTACAGCTTGTTCTCCCACAACCAGATATATTAATATTTGAAGGAACAGAAATGGTAAAGTTCAAGGACAAGTGAACACGGGATATGAAATGAATTTCAGGCTATTGCTTAAAAGCTACAAGGTTCTAAAAGACCTTCCTGACCTTTCACTGTTTCAAAATTTTTGTTGTTGTTAAGAAGTTGATTATTGCAGAATACTGACTTATTTATAAATAAAATAGTTACACATAAGCTGGTATCTATGTATTTCATCTAATAAATCAATAAAAGTCTAGAAAAAGTCCAAGGGAGAAGTTGATCCCTATGTACTAGGAATCTTTTAATTAGCTGTTCTTCTTGTATATTATTTACTCTGCACATCCAAATCACCATCCATTATTGACCCAAATGCATTGGCAGAAGCCTTTTGTTGTCTTTTTAGATCTGACTGTCACCAGAATTTGGGCAACTTGGGAAGCATCTGCTCTATTCCCAGCTGTCCCATTCCTTCAGAGTGGCTGTGCAACAGTTACACAGTGTCCCACAGCTATTGCAAGAGAGGCTGACAGGAATATTAAGCTCTAATAAATAATAGATAACAGATAATCATGTAATCAAACAAGCTTGCTGAAAATCAGCAACAGAGTTAAAACACGTTAGAACCATTTGTGACTAGTTTCAAATTGAAGGAAGAACAAAAAGCTAAAGAAAGCTAAATTGTTTAGATTCTCTTGCACAAAGAACCTGCTCTTGGTGGGACTAAGAGACCTGTTGCACACACAAAAAAGTCAAGGTGTATTACAACTGTAACAAGAGGCCTCACCCAGGATTCCTCAATTTAGACACAGCTTTGAAATGACTGTATTTTGAAATATAACCCCATCATCATAATATCAACATGTTGATTAAATACCTGGCATTATACAAAGCAGATACAGGAGGGTTTAGAGAGATTGTAGAAGAAGGTATCTATCATGGTAATGGTGTTTTGCAATGTCATCCTACTTTTAAGTACATAACATGGTTTACAGGAAAGAAGGTGATTTTGGAGAGTTATCTTCAATTAGAGATCAAATAATCAAAAGATCTAAGAAAAAAACAAGACACAAGGAAGCTGGCTTACACAGGCATTTTATTATCAATTAGCTGTATGTATATATATATCTACATTTCAAAATTAATCAGCATTTATTAAGGAAAACTATTTATAACAAAGTACATGAGAAAATTGAGAGGTAGAATTCCTTTACCAATAATCTAGAATTCATATACAGAATATTGTATATATATGCACACACATATGCTACTTTGTGTGTGTATACGTTACATATACACAGTTGCAAAAACAGTATTGCATGTAAATTTTATTCAGTGATTTTGATTTTTATAGCTGTATTGCTTTTTAACACTTTCAGCACAACTTTCTAACTTTGCAATCTGATTCTTTTAAAAAACGATGTACACTTAACTTTAGTTGTAAAGCAAGTGCAGGGTGTTCACAGGTCTTCAGGAACAAAGACTGAAAAATCAACTAAGTTTCATTTTCAAGTTTCTGCAGGTATTGGAAAAAGGAACAGGTAACAAATCTGTTTTGTTTTTGTCTTTACATGAGGGGCAAATCAAATCCTCACAGATGCTTACATCACTTTCCTTACCATGCACTTACCGTGGAAGTTGTGAAAATTTTACACATGATCTTTAGTACCTCCTTGTGACACCATTTCATCCTAGGCCTTGTTCCTAATCACATCTGGCTGAACTGTACATTCCACAGAGTAAAATGCATCTTTACTGTGACAAAAACCTGATACAGGAGGCCACCTCAGCCATATGCTTCAGAATAAATGTAAAGGTTTATGAAGCATCCAAATGATAGATAAAAATTTAATTTATGCCCAACATTTACTGTGTGTTGCTAAGGAAATGGTACACATTCTGCCAAATGGAGGTTAAATCATGCAAGTGTGCAGTGCCACCTAATTCACTGTACATTTTTACCAACTTCAGTTTGGTCTGCCTTCATTTGTGCAGCATATATTGCATAGCAAAAGTTAACATTCTCCATTGAAAACAAAACAAATCCTTTAAGACATATTGAAAGAGTGTTAATTGTACATTTGAGTCATCACATAAATTACTTTTTTGTTGCAGTAGAACATGTAATTACATCACATCTCAATAAATATTTTCCCTTTATTTTTCTTTCATAGCGTTTCCTTAAGAAACCTTAGCAGCCAGAACTGGAAAGCAGACTATGATCAAGTGCTTTTAGCTGATATTGTAAGAACAAGTCTCTCACTAGTTAGACTTCCACCAGATTACCAGAAGACTCATTAGTAAAAAAGTAAATTACATTAGGCTCTAAGCAATAATGATGGACCCATAAACAAGAAAAATCTCTTGTTCATAAAAAAATTATATCTTTGATAAACATGTACAAATTATTTAAAATACACATTTTTGTAGCAAAGTAGATCCTAAATTAAAATATATTCTAGTTTTTACATAATTTTCATATATAGTTTACCAAAATATTCTCTTAATATATATTTTAACACTGTACACAAGTTAATAAATGTCTTAATGAAACTCATTAGAAATATATTCAAGCTGTCTCAACATAAAAAATTTAAATTTGTATATAATATGGGGTAGTAATTTCCATAAATTCAACTTCAGTGCATCTGCAGTAGTCATTAACAATGAATTTCTGCCTGTTAAGAAGTCTCCTCTTGGTGTTAAGGTCTTCATACATCTTGTATTGCAGGTTCCTTCTTTTAATGAGCAGCTTCTTTTCCATCATGAAGGACATTGATTTCAAGAGCTCAGCAGGTTTCACCAAAGCAGCAAGGCTTTAGTACTGAACATACTCAGACTGAAGGGACTGTGCAGAGAAGAAAAACTGATTAAAACTCACTGGAGAGGTTTTATTTATATATAACATGTATTTTTCATTTAAAGAGTGAAGGAAGGACAGAAAGGAGAAAAATAAACAGAGTTGGAGTGGGACCTGTATCTCTACATAGCTAAAAATTATTAAAGCAGAAGAAATTAAAATCTGAGTATAGTAAAATCCATCAACTTTCCTGTATCTACACTTACTTTTCCAAACCAGTTTCTTGAGATTCTTAAAGTCTTACAAGTGCTTTAAAATACCACTGCTACTCTAATTGAATTGTTTCCACTTATCCTGAATGAGAATCCAACTGCTACTGTAAAAGTCAGCTTACTTTTGATGTTGACTCAGATGATATAGGAAACACAGGATGTAGCTCATTGAGGAAAAAAGCCACATCAGTAATTACAGATGGATACATTTATGTATGATTACCAAAACCACATGAAAACAAAGCACTGCAAATGGTTCATCTGGATTAGTAACAACTCAGTGTAATTAAGAGAAAATCATAACCTGCTCTAAATAAATGTATTTATTTACATTTGTTTCTACTGAAGTCTAAAATTTTATTGAAAACTGATTAATCAGCTTCCACAGTATCCAACCATTTTACTGGCTCCTATACAGATGTGTTTAAGAAGTCATTCTCACGAATATAAGTCCTGTAGAGTGATGAGCTGTCCCAGATAAGGATGGTTATAAATAGTGAATAAAACCCCCAAACATATTTTAAAACTAGGTCAATTCTTCAGAATTAGAGAGAACTACTGGGGACCAACATGACTCCTCAGACAGACTGGACCCTCAGAGTCTTCTCTTCCATTTTCCCACTGTTCCTAACCAGTCATTATAGAAAATGCTTTTTGGCAGCCATAGTGAAACCTGTTAGCAGAGCTGCATAATACATTCATATATACCTTTATAGCTCTAACTAATACCGCACAACTACTTTCCCCCTATATTTTAAGTCTCAGTGTATATTTTCCAAGTTGTCTTTTAAATGCATTTTCACATCTTGAAGATCTGAGACCATCTGGATATACTTCCCTAGGTAAAAACTGCTGTCAGCATAGAGATTTGAATACCACTGACTAGAAAAGGTCTGGTTTTAGTAAGAAGAAGGCAGAAGGAATAGCCCTTCATTAATGAGTACTTGAAACTTCTCCTCTCTTAATGATCCTCAAAGGCTTCTCATTTTCAGAAGTGTATTGTAACAACTGGAAAGATGGTTACACTTAATTAGTGCAGTATTTGAAATGGATCCATCAAAACTGAATCCTGAGTAAAGCTGATTAATAAACACTTAAAAGGCATGAAATGTAGTTATATATACTGCCATATGTTAGATTACTTTAAGTTTGGACAGATGAAAGATGACCAGAAAGTACTGTACACTCTTAAACCAGCAAGTGTTAGTTAGAACTGAGCCCTCCACTCAGCAGACAGCACCAAACAGGAATTCTACACCATAATTTCAATGAAAAAACAAACTATAAATCAAAGATTCTGAAGTTTAAACTACAATTCTTGAAATTGTTAGTAATCCAAGTTTCAAAATAATATGGGGGAAAAAAAAATCAAGAAGACATATAAACCCCCCCAAAAATCCAGCAGCATATATTGTTTGGAAACAGGCTAGCAGATTTTGGTAATTTTTGTTACAGATGGGTAGGCAGAGTTTATGTACTTTCAAATTGAGACATATGGTTTCCAGTGTGTTCCCACCCTCATCATAATTCTACTTCAAATCCTTATGATTCCTTCCTAATGTCTCAGTCTTTTCTGAATAAAGGGAAATTAAATCTAAACAGCATTTTTTTCAGATTAATCTCTGTGACCACATAAATTTCTATCACTAAAAACTTGGTAATAGCTGTAGAAACTGAGCTGTTGTAAAATATACAGACTCACATTTGAGTTTGAAAAATTTAAATATAGCAGGAGAAGCTTGTTTTGATTTTTTTTTGTGTTTTCAGAGGAGTAATTTGTGCTCTTAAATCTTTTCACATGTCTGAAGAGAGTGACTGTAAAGTTTCAAAGCCTATAATTGTGGGGGTTTTTTTAAATTTTTTCTTTTAAATCTTTTGAGGAGTTTTCTATTTTAAAATTTCCATTTGCCATGACTCAAAGTATGGACTATGTTTCTGAAAGCTTTATTAAAAACAAAAAAACCTAATCAATTTTTACAAGTAATTTGCTGGATTTAATCTTCTTTAATATAGAGTTAAAAATAGAAGAAAAAAAAAGCCAAAGAAAATTGACTGCTGAATTGCAAAGAAGAGAGTATAAAATCAGTTAATGGAGAAGGAATCTCAGAGTGTATTCCTACAGTGGTCTCAAGATGCATCAAGTTTGCCATTTTACACCCAAGTAAGAGACATTTAAACAAAGAACTAAGAATTAGAGTTTCACTACAGGTCAAGATATCTCATGAAGTTTATGCTGAACCAACTGCTTAGATCATTTTCATGTTTCTCCTTCAAGAGGAGGCATAGAAAGCCTCCTGGAAGAGGAAATAAGCACCAAATCCAGGGAGGCACCAGCTGTATCTGCAGGACCAAGGCAGCCTGAATTGGAATTCAGTTTCCAGAATAACCCTTTGGCATTGAGGCCTGTTTGTTAGGATTTGAACATGTCCCTTCCCAAATAATTGCAAAAATGTAGCTGAAGTTTTCTAAATTATCCATCAGCTCTCTCAAAACATTGTTGCGATAGGAGTGCTGCTGCAGGCAAGAACTGCTGTGAATACACCAGAGCCACTAAAGGAACTCAGGAGGCGCCAGAGAAAATGCACACACACCTGGAGTAATCCTGTGGGTCTGCTCAATTTACACATCAGCAAGATGCATCAGTGTTTGTCTGGTTTTTGCAAAGTCTGTCCTATCTTCAGTTATGGTAAGTTCTTATTAAGAAAAACCATGCTACAGGTAAAGATGTATGTGAATTTTAAAACACTGCCAACACTTCTCAATTTTTTGGCAATGTTTCCATCTTGCCAGTTTCCATGACAGCTATAGAAGCAAAAGGTGACTCATCTTAAGACTACCCAGTTACATATTCTCCAATAAAAATACACTTTAAAGAGCAATATTCGGATGTAGAACTATTGTAAGAACAAAGCAAAAATCTTTTAACAGTACCTTAAGTGTGATTATAGTTAAAGAGCATAATTCTGCAAATTGTTATTGTGAGAGATTCTGTTTAATCAAAACATGCACTTTGTAAAATAAAATATTTGTTCTATTTGACTGGAACAACAAATTTTCCTTTATTTTCTTTGAAAATCAAACTCTGCTTCTAGCTCATCAGCATAAACACAAGAAAGTGGATTATAAGCTTGCACTGATGAAGGACAAAAACCATTATGGAAAAATACATGCCTGACAACAGTAGTTACAGTCATGGTTATTTTTTGTTCTTCCTTTTAATTAAGTGGAATGTGGAACAGCAGTATTAATGCTGTTTCATTGCAAAGCATTGGGGAAAAAATAATCAGAAAATAACTTTCTCTTCTATACTGCAGGAAAAACTCATTAGAGTTTAGAGAACATAAACCAGAACTGACAGATTGCTGTCCCAGCCATCTCAAAATGCTCCTGGAACCACCCATGTTAACAAAGACAGACAAGTAAGAGTGACAAGGTGATTTTCTAAAATAGAAGTACTGCATGATTACAGCTGGTTACCTTGATATCCAACTCAGGGAAGGGAAATTTTGGCAATTAAGAGAAAGGAAACTGCTCAGTATCATTCAAGGGTGCTGTGATGAGCTAAGTGAACAAACAAAGCACCAGGACATGTAAGAGACTTGTGTCAGGTACATCACCTGATGTGCTCCAGTTGGAAAGAACACAAACACTGCAACAAGCCCAGGCTGGGCTGTCACGACTTGCAAGTAATTTCAGCATCTAGAGCAGTGAAGTGGAAATGATTAAACAGAATTCTGTTTTTAAAAGAACTCTGCCAGAACTGGTAGCTTGGTACTACTCTGTATTTTGCCGATGAGCTTCAGACCACTTTAAGTGCCACCAAAAGCACAACAGCTACATGTCAGGGGCTGAAGTTGTAAGGAAAAACCTGCCTTCCTTGGTAAGTTAATTGGTCCCAGAAGAAGACAGGAGGGGAAGGAGGAAAAAAACCCAAAACCAACCAGCTAAAAAGAAAAGAGATGATGCTTTTTCACAGAGTTCCACATTAAAAAAAACAAAAAACAAATCCCAAACCAAACCAAAAAGCCCTTGAGGAATGCAGGACATGGGACTTAAATACAAGAAATAGAACTCACTATCATCAATGGCAGGAACCCTTTTTTCCCCCCTTCCCCTCAGCTCCCCAGGGCATTATAGTCAAAGAAAATAAAAGAAGCTATGTATTTATAAGCAGGATAGCATTGAGTAGCAGCTTTCTGGACCAGAGCTATTTTAAAAAACTAAAGATCTTGAACACTTTCCAAAAGGATTTTTGAGCTCACTTCGCTTATCTAAAGAAAATCAAGTTGAGATGAGTAGCATGAGATATCTCCACAACAAGTAAATAAGATAACAAAAGGCTGTAACACTGACATAATAAAGAGATATAGAAAGTTTCAGGTTAAAAGTGAAGTAGTTTTAAGCATGACTGTTCAATCAGTGGGACTGATCATTCAGAAAAGATGATGTTGTCCTCAAAGTAAACCATCTGTAAAGTAAACCATTTGCCAATGAGCTGCTCACTACCAGACAGAAAGCATTCAGAGATTAAATGACTGAAAAACCTACTCTTGTCTTAAACCTCAGGACATCCCAGTAACTGCACTCAGTCAACTGTGCATAGAATGGGTAACAATTTAGTGCACTGCTCTGTGACTGGGAGAGATGCACAGGGCTACAGGGTACATTTAGAAGCAAATACATTCATCAGAACAGATCTGAAAACCATTCCAAACAGGAACACTTTTTAGCCATTACTATATTGAAAGAATATTACTTCACAGGTAAATCAGAAACTTGCACTTTGCTATGCAGACTTTACATGGCATGGCGCTTGCTAAGAAATGCTGCTTCTCACATCACAGCATATAATATACAAAATAAGAGTGTTTTTAGCTCACCTCACTCTTCAGAGAAGACTGGAGATAAAATCTTGTTTAAAGATCTTACTGCATTTGACTGTGTATAATCTCTACTCCTCAAGAGCAAGCACTATCAAGCCAAGAATTATTCAAAGGTTATATCCTTTATATCCCTTATATCCTTCCATGCATTATGAAGTCATTAAGATTGGTAGGAAGAAAAAAAAAAATTCTTAAAACAGGAGAATTGTGCATTTTAGAAAGGTTTTTGTTTGTTTAATATGTTTTCCATTCAACCTAAAACTTTACACTATGCCTAAGAGATTTCATTAAATCAATGTTTTAAGCCACTCAATAGATGTACTGCAAAGAGACAAGAATGAATTTCCTTCTTCACAGCAATGCACAGAGCTGTAACATCTCTGCTGTTAACATGGCTATTTCACCTGTTCATGAGTTGCTCCTTTCTTCTTCCTTAAACTACACAGTAACCAGCATTCCTTGCTTTTATCCCTTTTCCTAAGTCACCCCTATCTAGGAAAGAAAGGCATGCTACAATTCTGGAAGACACACTGTAAACCACCCCCTCTCCCCACACAGGTTTGGGGAAATTTTTTATCAATGACAAGTATGTTGCACCTTGAAGATTTATGAGATTAAGGAGAAACACAGCACTATCCTAGAATTTTGCACATATCTAGACACAAAAAAACTCCGAAGTGTCACCAATACTTTATTTCCTGTCCTATGCTTATGGAACAAGCCCACTAACTTGGCTTTCACTGTCAAAAAGAATTTGTAGCTTCAAGTTATGGCAACTACCTCTCCAAAGGAGGTGACAGTTCTTAGTTTTCAAGTTTTTAGACAGTTCATAGTTATTAAAAATGCATCAAGTTCTTAGTTTTTAAGATGTTGTATTTACATTCAACCTTTTAAGCTGCTTGAGGAAAACAGGCAGACTGTTTCCATAATGCTTCACATTATCATTTGGTACCCTTGTAAATTCTGACCTGCTGTGAATAATGTCATCTTATTATCATGACTAAGTCATATTACAGTTACAAGCAGTTTCTTCCCTTAGGGTGCTGCATGGAAGTTTGCATGCATATACTTTATGCATAATATGTAACTGTAAGTAAAATATGGGAAAAAAACCTCTAAAAATGCAGCTGGCAGCATATAATTTAATGAAGAAACTACTGAGAAGAATGGGAATGGGATGACTCTCCAAAGAATTACTGTTCAATACATTAAATATGAGACTACTGAAAGTGAGATATTGAAAAAAAAAATCAAATCAGCCACTTATTATTCAGATAGATCTCATCCACTGTTGTTATACTGACTTGTAGTTCCAGGATACTCCACAGGAGCAGGGGACTGAACTCCTGAGGACTGAATTTCTGTAAGCATGTTGGACTAAAGACTGGGAACACATAAAAAATAATGACTTTCCAGAGAAATCAAATGCATGAACCAATCAGTGACTCAATGTATCTCAAACATTCCTGGCTTGCTATACAACTTTTAACCTCTACTCACCTTATACCTGAAGAAATTAAACAGAATTAGTTAAACAAAAACAGTCCTCTTGCTCTAGAACTTGTTTCATCATGGAAGAGCAGCTATGGTTGCTATATCTCACTTGAAATATCTCAATTATATGTAGTTTATTACAATCCCATGTAGTAGGGAAAAATAAGAGTCAAAGAGATGAAGATGCAGGAATATTCAAGATCTCCCTCGCAAACAAGTTACTGCTGCAGTTTAAAGTAAAGTTTAAACTCAATTTTAAACTCAATGCAGAACAGTGATTTTAAGACCATGGAATATCAGCATTTATCCAGATAAACTGCAGGGGATAAGGAGCTAGTTTTTTTTTAAACAAGGACTCTGAAACCATCAAAGATTTTATTTCCTACTATCATCTATGCTCAGAAATAGCAATTCATCCTCCCAAGCTACAAAGATGTGGCTTCTGAAGCCACACCTGGGCTGATAACAGGAGGGCAGGTCCTTCCCTTCTGCAGGGAGACCACAGCCCCTGAATGACCTTTCTCAGAACATCCTAGTTACATGCAATGTATGTTCTGAGCTGTTTTAAGACAGACTCGCCACACTCAAAACCACTGGCAGGTGTAACACCAGAACTTCCTTTATACTGAAACAGTTCATCAGTGGTAAGGAAACAGAAGAGTGATGTGCAATACTCTGAAGGTAATTTTACACAAAGCCAATTTTATTTCCACTCAGTAAAAAAAATAAAAATCATAAGTGTCAGAACTAGTCAAAAGAGGCTGACAGGTTCCCTTAATCATAGGCAAAATCTATTAAAAACAGTGTACTATTTTTTGTAATTAGTAGGCTACCAAATCCTTGGAAACCAGGTATTTTAAATTGGTTTTAGATTTACAGTAGTAGATATGATTGTTTTTTCTCTAGAATAGATGAAGCTATTTCTGATTTCATAACTGAAGTTTCCCTAGTCTCTCTTCTCTGCATTTTGGATAGAAACACTTGAAAGTTGCATTAGTTTATCTGTACATCCTCTTTATCAGACTCTTTTACACAGCAAAAGACACAAAATAAGCCCAAGGCAGCAAAATTGTTTAGTAACGAAAGTTGCAATGTGAGACCACTAGAAATATCTTGCTTGTAATACTTTCCATATTTGGTGTTAGTAAAGGAGTAGACTTATGAGATTAAGGAGAATTTTAATTTTTAATAATCTCATATAAATCTGAGATTAAGGTTTCAAGTCAAGAGCACTAATTGTTCAAATAAGACCTATCTTTAAGGATGTTCTACTTTCTGTTTGCTATGATACATTCAAAGGCTGCTTAAAATCTTTCACTGCACAAAGATGAAGACACATAACTTATAGATTGTGTTATGGATAATTTGAAATAAAATCTAAAGGGTAAGAAGGTCCATTAAAAAAAGTTATCAGAAAAGAAGTGAAGTTCAGGCATGATTTATTTTCATGAAGCTTCCATGCAATAGATGCTTAGAAGAGATGGGAAGCAAAGCAGCTGAAATCAGAGGTTACAGGCAAAGGCTGTTCAGAAATGTTAGAGGACATCAGAGAATTATGCTGAGTTAAGTTTTTTTCTGCAACTGTTTTGCTCACAGAAGCAAGGAAGAGAAGCATCAGTAAGCTGCCTGAAGGGGCTGTTGTGACTGTGACTTACAGGGATGGACTCAGGGATGGTGCTGGAGGAGCTGTAAGGCCCAAAAAGGAAGGTAGGAGCGTACTCATCTGTCACGGCGCTGTGCAAACTGCTCTGGCTGCTCAGGCTGTTGCCACTACTGCTGCTTCTGTTGTACAAGTTGTTGTTCAGTTCATGGTTTTTTCTGTGAGGCAGCTGCAAGCTGCCATTCAGGTGACTGGAGATATGGCTTACAGAAAGACCTGTCCTAGAGGACAATGATGTCATTTTGCTCTCCTCATCATTTGAAGCAGCATACAGGTTCCCTAGAGAACTGGCTAGCCTGGAGCTTATGGAAACACTGAATGGAAAACACATGTAGGGAAAAAAACATTCAGAAGGTATGCAGAGATATACACAAAAATGTAACAGACAATTAGAAGACACTAGGTGAATAATACAGACCATTCTGAAATAATCTGTTTGCATACAGGTTCATTTTCTAGCTCCTAAGTAACAAAAAGCAGAATTCTTGGTAAGTACTTTCCAAGTTTTGCTTATTCAAGCACCACACCATGGCCACCTTTCCCCTCTGTCAAACCATACACACATGCAGATGAGGTTAAAAGGTTTAGGCAGTATCTGATTTCCACTGAAGTACTTTGTGCACATGGAACAGTTTAAGAACTCCTCTTTCTTGCAATCAGTTTTGCGATACAAGCCTTAAAGTAACCAAAAAGTAGTATGACAAAATTTGAGACTGGAAATAGGGTGTCCTGAACTACCTCAAGCTGGTTACTCTGTTCAGGCAACTATTTGTGCACACAGTTATTATGTGTGTCATTTAACATATATATAATTACTCAGGACAATAGTAATAATGGAGTTAAATAGTAATAATCAAGGGTTCATAAAATAGTAATTATCACTCAGTATTCTGAGAGTAATAGTACATGGATTTGTGGGAATATTTGCAAAACATCTATAATGTGAAAGAGATAAGTGAAAGAAACCTTAACAACCCACAGTACTGTTTCTGATGACACAATCTCAGCAAAACTCTTAGAGCAGCAGGACAGATTTTGGGTTTGCTTGTTTTTTAATCTGTAGGCAACTGAAGTTTGGCTGGTGGAACAGCAAATCACTGTAATTTAAGTCTTCTTACAGCCAAGGACAGCAACCTTCATAGGCTGCAGATATACTAACAACCACTGTAGGATACTGTAAGCATTTGTACCAAAATGAGAAGAAGAAAAAAAAACCTTTTAAGGTTAGAGCCTGAGGACATGGAAAGTCTGCTTATTCTTTCTGCAGATGGTGAAGTGACTGCCACCACTCTGGAGGCCTTCAGAGGAGATATGGATCCTTCTGTGCTACCTGCAGTATTCAGTCTAAAAAGAGTGCAGAGTTCCAGTGAGAAGCACGATTTTATCATTAAAATATACATCTCCAACACACAGAGCCTTTCAGTAGATAGACTGCTATTCTAAAAAGCGTGAATTCTCAGGTCTGAGAACTCAACATCAAAAACTCAAGTTGGCCTGCCTAAACATATTTTTAAAAAAAACTTTCCAGATATCTACACCAAGTATTTCCCTTGCTGCACCTTATTAAAAAGTTACAGGCTACTTTTCACCTTGATGATTTATGAAGGCCAAGTGTTCATTTTTTATAGAGTTATTTAAGTTTTATCATAAATTTTAGAACTCAATGTAAATTTGATTAAGAGCACTTTTTGAGCTTACGGAGCAAGTATGAGTAGAAAAATCCCAAAAATGTAGCTTTCATGAGGTCAGCATCATTTCCAAATGAAAATTTTCAGAGTTGCACAAAACATGCAGCTCTTTCTAGACAAATTCTTTATTTGTCAGTAATGAGCTGTATGTAAAATTACACTGAACTACTCAAATTGTTACTATTATGGCTGTCCACATTAATTAATTAAGAAATTAATTTTCTCTAACCTTAGATTGGGGATACAATTATCAGACCTGAAAAGAGGAAAAAACTTGGGTACAGATCTCTAACTACAAGCACAGAATAAAAATGACACTGAGCAGCTTTACTTGCACACCAAGAAAGGGTAAAACCTTCATTTCCAATGCTAGCCATCTGGAGAAATCCAACTCAAAAATTCAGCTCATAAAACTGAAAAAAATGTGCTCTTTTCAGTATTAATGCTTGATAATGATAGAAATTCGGTCTTACATATTTTATTTTAGATTCAGTGGGGTAAGGCATGCAATTTGCAGATGTTTAGAAAGGTTTGTTACCTGCCTATGCTCAGAAGTCTGAAACAGTGATCACATCAATTGATTAGCAATGATTCAAAACACTGAAAATTAAGACCCTAATCAGGTGATGTACATTTAGAACTCGAATTTTGAAGTCAGTACCTGAAAGGTTGTGAAATAGACCTGGTGTGCAGTTTCATGTCTTGCAGCCTAAAGAAACAAAAGCAGCAATCTTTATCCAAGGATAAAAAACCTTTCCCCTCTGCCAAATCATATCGGTGTGTCTCAGGGTGGCTTAAACTATAAAAATAAGAGTTAGAATTATTGACAGTCAGTGTTTTCATTTACAGTTAAAGAAAAGAAAAAAGTTGACATTTTTACTGGTTCTCAAAAATTCTAACTTTCTGTAAGGAGTACAGAAAAGTAATTATAGAAAGACAACTAAGTTTGATTAAGAATATTTTGTTAAAGTTGTAAGTTATAAAATATTAGATATAAATTTGAAAATGTTGAAGTATTTTTTACATTATATTTTACTGCTACACAGTAAGAAGGCATCCCTAAACAGGGAGACAGAGGGCAAAAAAGGAGAGAAGAAAAATATTAACAAACCAAATCTGAAACGAATAGGTGCATACCTGGAGAAGTTTCCACCACAGAAGTGGTAGACTCTAGTGTAAGGTAGTACCACTGCCTTAAACAAGATCAGGTACTTGCCACATAGATCTGATAGCATGGACTGAATTTAAAACTGCCAATTACCTCAGACTGGTATAATTAACTCAGACTGGAATATTTACCTCAGAGCTCCAGCTGAAGCAGAACAAGGCTGTCTCCGAGTTTTTAAGGCATTCAGCTGATCTCCCTGTGTCATCCCATTCTGAGCTTCCACATCTTGGTCTTCAGAATCATTCTGGGAAACAGAAGTATGCAAGCAAGGGAATCTATCAAATCCTAGGAGCAGAGCAGTTCCAAAGCACTGAGCATGTCCCTCACAAAGATCAGGATGCAGAGGGCTCATATGCTGTGTCCTGCAGACATGGCACTGCCCTTTGCATGGCTCTGCTCCATTGAATGTGCCTCTGTGCAAACACACGCACGCAGGGCTTCTGCACAACCTGACCTCATATCAGCTCACCATGCTCAAGCCTAATGCCATCATTTATTTACTTCAAGGAAGGCTGTTGAACATTTATACACACCTGCATTATTTGTTAAAAACTTGGAATAAGCAGATTTTTTGTTTCAAGGAGGAAAGCTGACTTCTTGTTTTCCTTCATTCTCAAGAAAACAACTGAAAATCCTGAGAGAATGACTTAAAATAATGCAAAGCTTTTGAAGCTTGAAAAATTACCTGTAACAGTTTTAAATATTATTCAATCTCTTCTATTTTTTAAGTGGAGATTTGTTCTAATTATGACCTATAAAAAAGTTGATCTGAGAAAAATCAATCTAATACTAATACAAGCCTAAAAAAGCCACAAATCTAGAAGTTATCTATAGCTAGTTATTAAAAGCTCGGCTTCAGTCTGTTTGAAATTCTTCCTAAGTCTTACCTCCTTGTATTGATCCAAGTCCTGTGCTTTATTCAGACTGTCACTGATAGAGATGTTATTCAAGCCACAAAGAACTCTGTTAATGTTTCCATCAACTCCTTGCTGTTTCTGCTTGGATCGGATGAGATCTCCCTCCAGCCATAACATCGCTTGCTTCCTTCAGGATACAAAACCAAAGCCACTCAGATCAACAAATTGCATACACATAAAAAACCAGCTTACAGACTGCCAACATTTAAATCTTCTGTACATCCCCCAAAAAATTTACGTGCCTATCACAAAAATTTGTAGAACCTCAATCCTCGAAAAACAACAACAAATACCCCTCCAGAATCACCACATCAGTCTGTAGTCGTCACAGTACTGAAACTTCATTTTATCAAATCCTTCGGGGGAAAGAGGTTGACTAAACAGGAATTTGAAACCATATTTTAAAAGGCTCTTAAAACACAACTTAAAAAATAATATAATGCAGTTATACATTGAACAGGCAATAACTCACAAATGCTGGTAGACAAATTAGATTCTAAAAACAGTGCAAGATGGATAGGGATGGAGAGGAGCAAAAAGGTGCATATATATTTATATATATATATATACATATATATTTATACATACTCTTCCAAGAAGTGTTGCTGGGGTCCTATGATAGAGCCTGGGCGACATATCCTTATCCAAGCAATGGCTTCAGCGTGTGTGAACTGGTAGTGCTTCATGATGTAACAGGCAATCAGGGTTCCTGTTCTCCCCAGGCCAGCTGCAGAAACACAGTGTCAACAGCCACACAGGAAGGGATGAGCATTTCAGAGTAGTATGGGATGTAAGAAAACTGCCACACAATATTATTCACCATATTAGTACTTGAAGGAATTATTTCTGATTCAATGTCCCATTTATCACGTAATTCAATTTCAATGCTGTAGATATAGGGACAAATCTTTCACTCATAGGAAAAGTTAATGTTTAAAAGAACACCTGAAACAGTGATCACTCGTGGCACTTGAAAAATTCTACTCCAAATTTTCTTTAAAAAAGGTAAGTATTTTTTAAAAAGCTGTGATCAAGCTGGATATCAGCGTCGTATTTGTAATACCAGTAAAAAAACATAATCAAAGCACCTCTGAGAGGCCAACGCAAGTACCTGAAAATCATGGTGCAAATACATGTCACATCTCAACAGAGAGCAACTCAGTGGGTTTTTCTTTTTGAATCAGTTTTGTTGTGAAACCAACACATAAAACTATTCACTGCTATCTGTATAAACAGCAATGACTGTTGACCAGCGTATAATTTTAGATATCAATAGATTAAAATAATTTAACCTATTTCCCAACAAAATCCAAACTAATCTCAATTCTAAGGGGCCAACACAGACACAGAAAAATTAACTTTTACTACCAGTAAAATCTCCAAATACAGAGTGAGAATTAATCTCTTTCAAGCTCTGTGTCTCATCTACTAGTAAAGGGTTTCCCCATTTAAACCTTATTTCCCATTTACAGTCTCACAGTAGCCTGCTATTGCTTATGCACCAACAGCTGTCCAAATGGGAACTCTCCAAGTAGCCAGACATCTCTGCTGACAATTCTGTACTCAAGTACAAGCTCTTTACATTTAACCAATAACTAACTCTGACTTTTTTGAAAGTGAAGATGATTTAGGTAGGATGAAGGCAGAAGTTCACACATAGTGAGGTTCCATACTTGTAGCATGGAGGACAAGCTCTGAAGACTCATTTAAAAGCAAAGTATTGATTTCAGTTCTTTCCTCCAATATTCTGCTAATGTACAAACTTTCCATTACAATCCTTGCAATTAACTGTTCTAGCTCATCTGAGACAAGCAGTTTTTAGTGTAATAGGTGTGCTCTGCAATATGAGTTAGGCCTGAGTTAACTGTTGATTTAACACTGTAGAGGATTATTTACGGTGGTGTAAAAACGAAAAAGAACAAGATTGTTCATTTGCTGGCTAAATGGTCAGAAAAAAGACCAAAAATCTTTGAGTGTAGAAAGCCCATCTCTAACTCACTAACAAGTATGCTATATTCCTTTAGCAGCTAAGCCTGGAGAATAACTTACTAACAACCTCCTGCTAAGCAATATTTTATACTCAAATTTAGCCAACTAGTATGCCCAGGATACTTAGGATGCCCAGCTTATCAGTGCCAGAACTTCTGGGTTCAAGCAACAGTAACAACCTGTTGGCAAATCAACCTGTTTGTCTTTGATATACAGATTGACTTGTCATTGGAAAATTATGAATAGTATTATTCTTGCTTCTGATCAGACAAGACATTTGTCTCCACAATGTTCTTACACAATTCTAAACATAAACCAAGCTGAACCCTTAAAAGCCTTTGTTCATCTCTCTTGACTAAGCATGTTTTGTGCATTTTCTGGCTGGTTTGCTGAATTAGGCTGGTTTGAAATGCTGGCATCACAATAACTCCCATCAACTTGAAATGTGGAATTCATACTCCACAGAAAAATGTAGAACAGTCAAAAAGCACAAAGAAAACCTTTTAGTGTTTTGCATTTCCTAGCCAATTATCATAATGCTGTGAAAGCATAATGCAAAAAAGAAACCTGCATCAACTAAATCTCAAGTTTTCAAGTCATATTAAAAAAACCCCACAGAATAATGAACAACAGACTGTCAGTTCCTGAAAGTAACAGTGTAGGATGTAAGACTTCATATACACAGGAAAATAACAAATATTTGTATATATTTGTTATATGTCAAGCAGCATAAAGCATTATTACTCTCACAATCTGAAAGTGCTGTATTTCTGGGATAAACTCTACAGATTTATACTGATTTTGAATTTCAGTCTGAGAAATGAATAAGTGCACATACCTTTACAATGAACTGCAATGGCACCATCAGCATTCTCACAGATGTTCAGGAACCTCTGGACTATACTGTCACTTGGTGTGCTGCCATCGATGAAGAACAGATCATAATGCTCAAACCCAGCATCAGTGAAGCGTTTTGCCTCATAGATTTTTTTGTTTAGTCTTATGATTGATGTGACGTTATGCTTCTTGAAATAGGGAAAGTAGGCTTCAGGTGCATGAAGAGGATATCCTATAAAAAAAATAAAGCCACAATCATTTCATGTCCTAGGTTCATGAACTTCAAAATCCCACTAATCAAAACTGCCCCGAAAGCTTTTTGAATTATAAACATGCCAATACTAAAAAGGCTTTAATGCTTTATTCAGAATAGACATGTTAAGTGATATAAATAAACAAAATTGTCCAAAAAAAGCTCATAAAGACCACTTTCATTATAAAAAGTATTAGGAGGTCAAAAGTTAAAACAGGGTCTATATGAAATACTGTATTGTCTCCCACTAAGTCCCTATTCCTCTCTGCAAGGGGGATTTATGCATAAAGCTGGGGATATATATGCATTCAGTGTTTCAGGACAGCTGCTTATCCAGAGCCAAACTGCAGATCAAAGAATAAAAGCATGCTTGAAGAAAAAACACTGTTTACAAAGAAAATACACTGCTCATCTATATTATGGGCCAGAGAAACAGTCAAAGGATAAACTGCAGTCCCAAAATTATTCCTGTCTTACTGGGAAGTAAGAGAGCTTTACTGCCTTGATTCTCAGTTGAGAGACAAAAGGATCCTCTAATGAAGATGGGGGCACATGGAGGGAGGTCAATGACCAGCCACAAGACAGCTGTTCAGGACAAGTCATATAGGCATTAGTAAATGCAGTTCCAGTGACAAATAATGAGCAAAACGAAGCTCTGTAATGCGTACTTGCAATCACCTAGGAGAGGGTTGTTTATAGTTTCACAACTGGATTTTAAGCGTGTTAATTTATTAGCTTTCAGTTATACATGTTATAAATAAAACACAGGTTTTCCAAATTCCATGGGACAATTTAAGTAAATTTAGAAAAAATTCTGCAAGAAAGGGCTGCAACAATGATGGGGGAAGAAACCCAAACCAACCAAAATATTTTCTTTCTGGATTTTGTTTAAATTTTCACTGGACACTATGTAACTGGCAGCATTTCAGTCATAAAAGAAACATGAGAGAGCAGAAGAGGATGGGGAGGCAAGGTACATGCTCAGAAAACATGCTCACATAAACAACAGGACATGGCACAAATAATATAGTCAAATTCAGAAAAAAAACCGATGGTACTATTTAAGTGATTGATTTTCCTTTTAGCTGGACCAAATCCCCACTTTCCCTCTGTCAGTGAAGCAGTCAAGTTTCTGGTTTTTTTATTCCACTAGAATCACATTCCCTAAGTTCTTCACATAACCTCAAGCATCTTCAGTAGGAAAGGCAAGCTTCTTTTAAAAGTCTTTCCTGGTTTGAGTCACAAAACTCTTAACAGAGTCTTCTGTGTTTAATGCAACTCACCTTCAATTCTGTACACTTACTGTATCAGGTGCCAGGTTCCAGGAGAACAGTAAGGGACCTCAGTCTCTCAGGCACTTAGCCACAGCATGAGAAGTCATGAATGCTAAAAGAATTGAAATTCTTCTGGCTAAGAAGAATCCCAAAACTTTTAAAATTAAATTCTGTGAGCATATATAAAATGCTCACTGGATGATTATTTCTGAAGATTAAGATTGATCTATAACCCTCTATTATCTTCTGTTCATTTGCTGGGATAGTTTTACATGTTGGGAAAATAAGCTCATAGCACAGCATTAAAACATACACCATACCATTTTCAAGTTTGCTTTTTGGGTGTGGTCCACTAAAAGCCAAAAATTTTCCTGGAATAATCCAGTTGAAGTCACCATTTTCCACTCGCTACAAAAATTTCAGAAGAGAAAAACATTTTAGTATCTACACATACAAGGTAAAAATATGACTCAAGATTATTTTTTACTAAAGATTACATTCTTTACTATGTTCTTGTTTCATTAAAACAAAACACTTCAAATGTAATTAGCTAGCTTAACGATATGGGACAAATTAACCATAAGCTGCTTCTTAATTTATCAATAAAATGAAATGCAAACAAAATCTGCTTAAGTTTTCCAATAAAAGCAGAAAGATCCTTTATGTAAGATATTTCTCCTTGAGAGGGTTCAGTGTTTCAGGACACCTGTTAATAACATTGACAAACACCAACATTCTTCTATGTTTTAATCAAAAATTATGGAAAGGTGCCTCCTCATGAGGCACTAGCTAAAAACCCCAATTCACAGAAAACAAATTCAAAACCAATTAGCTTTCAAAACAATTACCCTTTCCCTGTAGAAACTGAAATTTACATATTGGCAGAAGCTCTGATGAGCCAGTAATCATAGAAGAAAAGTGTAGATTAAATAAAGAGACTAGATTTTAATAAACTTTCAAACGATGACATTTTGCATTTCTTGCTCACTTTAAAATAAAAACCTAAAAAGGCTCGTCAAATTCTGTCACTGCTGAAAATGAAAGCTTCTTTGGAAATTGGTAACATGAACTGTAGTTCTAAACTGCCTTCTTTTCTTTCTTTAATTGAAGACTGCTCATTCCTTGTTTGGCAATGCAGTTATTCATGACTTTTCAGGACATGGCACTTGGTTCAGCTGCATTATTAACTTGTGTTTTTAGCTCTCAGCTCATCAGAACATCCTAATGAATAAAGGTTCTGATAATGGCCATCACTGTAATCAATTCAGCAACTGTTTGCTGAGCTGAGCCCATTAGGCTTGCTCCCAAAGCCCCTGCACAATGGGAACTCCTGGAAGTCACCCAGGTTGCATAAGGACCAGAGAACCGAGCCCAGCGCCAAGCCCAGACCCCTGCCCCCATTGGTATCACAGACTGACATCTCACTGCAGAACCCCCACTCCCTTTAGGGAAGGAGTCCTGCTCAGTAAGCTAAAAATAGTTTTGTATTTGTTTCACCAGTTTTATTTGGGGATTAAGTTCTTCACAGTTACTAGAGTCATGGGGAGTAATTTCAATTTTTATCAATATGAACTACAGGTATCTCTGTACATTTATATATACATATGCTCAACACTACATACAAACATCGTTATTACTAAAAAACCCAATCAGTAATTCACTTCCAGTCCAACAAAAGGGGAATTAGCTGCCTTGATAACATAGCAAGATGAAAGAACTATAAACATGAAATAAAATTTCCTTTCAGCCTGCTCCATTTAAGTCGTATGCAACTTTTGTCTACATAACCACACATTTGAAGACCTAACATAGCAAAATCCTGTAACATTTAAAGTTTTTGAAATATAGCACGGGACATAACTAAACACAAAGCTGACCACAATGTGTGAAAAAAAAGAAGACATACCAAAAATGGACAAAAAATTACAGATGATTCCAAATTCTTGCTTCTTAAACAGCAAACAGCATTATGCTTCTTAAACAGCAGTATGCAGCAAACAGCATACTATAAACATCATTCACATGTATGTACTTTTCACACTCTAAAATAATGTTAAGCTTTAAATAAGATAATGGGATAGCTTTAGTCAATTATTTTAAGACTTTTTCAAGCAGACTAATGCCTACTATACAGGCAGAATTCGAAACTACCATTTGTTTTTAGAACATGTTTTTCTTTTTGTAGAGTAAGCAAAAAGCAACAATTTCATATTTTAAGTTTTAGTTCCTGTTCATTTCATTTTGGTAATTCTGCAAAGACTATACCAATTTTTTAGCCTAATCATTATGGAACTTTGCAGGATCTAAACATCCTTTTACAAATGTTTTCAAGTTTAGTGAAATAGGCAGATTGGTAATACAGACTGCCTACTGCAGACATCTACTGTATAGATGTGCTGTTAATTAGCTTTTTCCATTGTTTACTCCTCTTCTGACTTCACTTTCTTGAACATTTAGGAAGCATTTCAGTATGCACCTGAAATGCATACAGCTATAGGAAATGCTTTTAAAATGGAGATTTTCAAACTTAGCAACTTTATTCTCATTGCTTCCAGGTTTTCTGAAAATTGCAATACAGGGGAAGAATACTTGTTACAGTAAAGCAACACAAGTTCAAAAAGAGAGTTAAAATTATATTCAAATATTAAGTATCCTGGTTTATACATCTTTCTCCTTAGCAATAAAACTACAGGAATTCATAGGTGTTCCAAAGACAATGTTTAATAAACTAAATGATTGTCAGTGACTTCAGTAAAAACCTTTTCCCCTCCTTTGAGTGAGAGCTGGTAGACAAAGACCATGCAGCTCTTTAGGACCAGATGTATTCACACCTTCTGTGCCTGAGAGTTCCTCTGCACACTGCCCAGGCCACAGACACAGTATGGCAATATTTTAAAGCTTCTCTAAAGCAGTGTAGCTTGAGGTAACTTTCTAGTACCAGAAGATAAAAGGTGTGCGCATGTTACACAGTCCTAGAAGCATCCAGAGCCAACCAGAGTATCTGTAACTGGGTTGTAAGGAAGTTGGCAGAACAGTGAATTATATCTGTTAGCTTCCTGGTACTTCATTAGGGAAATATTTTGGATGTATTTCCTTTATTAGAATTCCATATAATGCATCCTTACTAAAAAACCCCTCCAAATCTGCTTAATCTATATGGTGATAAAAAATTGGCCATCTTTTTGGGACTCATAGGAATGGAAGAAGGAGCCAACAAATTCTGAAAGAAAACATATTCTGTGGGTCAGCTGAGAGACCTTGGATCCTGTCCTGGGAGAAGGCTGGGAAAGCATGAGAGAGGCCCCAGAAGCCAGAAAGGCTACAAGAGAGCAGCAGACTTATGGTGTGATGCACTGAAATTGCAAGGATAGCAATCCTGCATGTTCTTCACAAAGAGCAGACAGGTTTCCATGAACATACCTCACATATGAACACTGGGTTTTACTTGAATCAAAACGTGTTTCCAGTATGTTTTAAGTTGGGGAATACTCTTATTTTAGGTAGCCCAAACACATTCAATGCATTATTAAATGTACAAACCTCATAGTGTTCATATTCATCCACATCAAATGTCTTAAAGTCAAAAAATCCATGCTGCAAAGCCTAAAAGGCAACAAGGTGTCAGTTTACACTGAAAATACAATATATAATCTCATTTTATTATACTTTTTTGAGCAAAACTAAATCCCTAAATGTTTGTGGTTGTGGCTTATTGAATCTTTTCCATTAGTACAACATTACATTTTGCACAGATTAACAACACAGACAACAAAAACTCCAACAATGTCACTGGAACATGTAAGGTTCATTACTTCCCCTCCAAAGACATGAGGATGGGACACAAGGTTGTTGCATATCACTTAAATTGTAACACTGGTTCTCCACAACCCACCATGTGGGCATTTTTCTGTAAGGCAGATGACAAGTTAAAAAGCAATTCCCTTTTTGTCATACACTCATTTAATGATTCCTATGGCAAATGTATTTTCATGCAGTTGGACATAACAGAACATCAAACACAGAGTTTATTGATTTTCTGCACTTAGTGTGATACTCTGGTTTTACCTCCATAATACCAAGGCAAAACGGCATATACAGAATGCAGGGCCATGTATAATCTCTATCTTATTATTTCTTTTAATACCAATTTCATAGGTAGAATGAAGTCCACTAGACTACATTAGACAGTATTTATTAAAGGACTGAAAGAGGTTTTGTATTCCATTACTGTACTATTATTAATGATGCCACTTCTGTACTAAAAATTTGTATATAATAACCATATTGAAAACAATTCCATGAATATGAAATTCATAGCCAATATTTATTCCAAATTGGTGGAAGACATTTCTGCAGCATCTATTTACACTGAATCTAGTGCATTCTGAGAAATACAGATATTGCACAACATTCCAGAATTAAGGTGTGATAAGAACACACCACAGATCTGTAATTCAAAACCAATAATCCTCAGACTGCCATTATTTGGTACATATAGAGCACCTTTTTAGGACAAATGAAAAATAGCTTTGTTATAGACAACACAGGCTCAGTGACTGGACCTGTCATGAAACCCGAGATACTGAGAGGTTTGTCTGAATAGCTGATTTTGAAAGAGTGTTTCATTGAGGCATGGCTGGCTGGCTGCACTCCTGAACTAGCAGGCCCCCTGAATTACATGTATATCACATACACACATACCAACACCAAATTCATCCAGGTAAACCAAGAAGACTTTCAATTAAGACATAAGTTTTCTGCCCAAAGTATTTCACCTTTGGTAAGTGAGCTAGCCAAAAAATCTAATATTAAATTTTATGAGAACAAAAGGAGGAAAAACTGATTCTCACCATCCTTTTGATGCATTAGCTGCAGATAAATTACAGTGACTGCACTGACTACTTCAGATCTTCAGGAGCCAGAGAATGCCTCACAAATTACAGTCTTGCTGGTAACTGACAGCTCCTTTCCCACCCCCACAGAACTAAAAATATTAAGCTTGATCTCTCTTTATCCAATTTTTAAAAAATACATGTTTTGCCATGTTTTCAAGAATTACAAGTGGTCTATAAGGTGTCTGTACGGAACTGTTCCTGTAGCTTGCTTGCTTCCTTCATCAGGGCCAATGGGAAATGGACAAAATTTAGCTCCACAATTAAGAACTGATGGAAATTAAAAAAAAAAAAATAATACTGGAGCTTAGTATTTCAGGACGACCTAAAATGACACATCAAACCACTAGTAAGATACATTAGTTTTCATTGGTTTTAAACAATTTTGAAAAGATCAGAAAATGATCTTTTGTCAAACACTGAACCAAGTGTTTTGGGGAAAGCTGGGGCCAAGTACATTCAAAAACTGTACATCTGATTAAATCACAGTATACCTAGGTATGTGTTTCACTTGTCTTCATCAGCCTGTCATTCCCTCTCACCAATGAGTATAAATGATCTATCAGCAGACCTAGCACAGTGTCTTGCTTTAAGAGCTGTCCCCACCCAGGCCTGGTGCATTTGCATGTTCCAACTCATGAGGTGAAATTCAAAAAGATGTCAAAGGCGAGACAGGTCAAAGTGCAACCTTCCTTCATCATCAGTACTCAAACACAGCCCTCAGTAACTCAGGCTCCATCACTACTCATTCACACAGTCTGCTCTGAACACAGGTTTCATAATTATTTTATTAGTATTTTTCTTCATGTTTTATAAATCAATTTAAACCTAAGAAAAAGTGTTATTACCTTATTTACTCCCTGTAAACAGTCCAAGATGGTAAGATTGTATGTGCAGTTCCCAAATGAAGCATCCCTATGGATTTAACACAAATGAATTTAATAGACACAGAATTATTTTAAGAACTAGGGGAAAGGCAGAACACAACAGAATACATTCAAGGTATCTAATCCCCTTTGAGAACTCTGAATCAAAGTTCAAAGACATCTTTTTAGAAGCTTGTTCAGACTAAAGTACTCCCCTACCCAAGATGTAGCACAGACTAAACGCAGTTAGCTACTGGAAGCTACTTTAGGTGCATATTTTCCATCAGGTAACAACATGCTCTTTACAGAATTATTTATGCTATCTGCACCAGGAAAAGTTTGCATCCTCTCTGGATTATGCAAAGACAGTAGCAAATAAAGTACAGCTTGCTTTAACCATTAGTCAAGACTTAACTGAGTCACACTAACAGGGGCAGGCAAATAAGATTACTAGCTTGGAATTAATCTACAGGCTTTCATTTTGATGCCTGATTACAGATGTGATTAAAAGTTATCTCAATACAATTAACTTTAAAATTACTTAACCTCAGTTTACCACATGAAAATTCCAATTTGTCAGTAAAAGATGAAGGGAGACTCAGCACCAAACACACACCACCAAAAAAAATGCATTGTGAAAAAATGAAAAAGTGCTTTTTGAAATGTGCTTCAGACCACTTTGATTTGAACAAAACTCTGCCTGAGCAGATTATTTCCTTATCACTCATTAAGGAAATCTTTTATAGCTTTTCTTTTAGCCTTCTTAGACAGAGTCTGAAGAGGTGCAATTTATCAGAATAGTAAAATTTTAGGTTCAGACAGATACATATTTAATCTATAACTGATTCAAAATTTTGATCTGTCATTGAAAACTTTTCTTTTTTGATAAAACTTGCTATAAGTAGTATGAAGTTGTGATATGCTCCTTTAATCTCAAGTACTTTAAGAGTAGAAAATTCTCCCCTATTCTTTAAGAGCAGAATAAGTTTAGCAGTTTTGAGCAGGCAGTGCTCATAGAAAATTGTTTTAAGAAAATTAAAACCTACTATTTTGGTAGTGTCATATTGCAGGCAGGCCAATCTAAAAATGCTTTCAAATTACTAAATTATTAAAACACACTTAACCATAATGTTTTGGAATGGGAACTCTGAAGTGTGTATGAATCTTCCATATCCAAACAGAAGTTTTAAAACTTTTAAAACTTCATATCCAAAACTTCCAACAGAAGTTTTAAAAATGAGAAGCCATTCATTACCTTGAATACGTATCAACCACTTAATATATTAATTTTACAGACAATACATTTTTGACAGATAATGGATTAACATTAATATTTTGAGCATCACATGGTAACATCATTTTAGCACAAAATTCTTTAGCAAACAAAAACGTCTTGTGAGCAAAAAATTAAGGGCCCCAATGGGAACATGTACATAGAAGAAAGGGTTTAAAAGCTGTACCAGTTTTCTGGAGGGGCTGACAGAAATAAAATGCAAACCACAAAATTAAATATTTAGAGGAATATGAACAGAAGAGATGGTTGTAGAAGACAAGTTCTATTTTATATGTTATTTTGCTGTAACAAGAATATAACTTCTATTTTATCTGTATGTCTGTAATTACTTCTGTGATTGATAAGGCATCTGATAGTGCTGTACATAAAAACTATGCTGGGGAAAAAGCCCACATAATCCCTAATCCATTAGTAAGAACTACTGTGAAAGAGGGAGGGAGGATGGTGAAGCTGACCTAGATGTACAATTCCAGGTATGCAGCATTCTCAGCTCCAGCTCCTCCAGCCAGCTGTTAGCAGTGACCTGCACACAGCTGCTGGCAGCTAACATGGATTGCCTCCAGCATCCACGTGTCAAATGGCTCATTTCTGCTGATGTGCACCTGACCATTAAAGCAGGCTGCTGATCACAGGTTTCATTACAGTATTCTTACAGTCTTTTATGCACAAATGAATAGCCACCTTACTTTTCAAACAGTGACAGAACTCTATTCACTTTTGAATTGAGAAAAAAAGTGAGTATTTCTGGGAGACAGATTTAGTATGAACCTGAGCTGGCACTACAGAGCCGCATGTCCCACATCTGATTTCAGTTGTTGTAGCTGACCTCAATCCTGCATAATGCTTTCACCAAACCTCTAAATACTGTCAATAACCAAACAGTTCATTTCCCCAGCACTTGCCAATAAAGAAACGAACCCCAGAAGCTATAAATCAAAATCCATCTCTGAAATTCATGTTATTATTTAGAGACTGAACATAATAATACTAAAGTGCATTTGTTTTTTCGTCAACACAGAGTAGTTCGAGATAAAAATCTGAAACTGTTTCTCAGCAGGCAACTGGTATTCATAGCAATTTTAAATGGTGTTAGCACTGCTTTTTAAGTGGAAGTGAGAAGATACAGTATAAGATCTTCAAGAGACTAGAGCGTCACCAAGTGACAGTGAATCAGCCAAAAATAAGACAAAAGTGTCTCAAAGACAGTAGTGCCTTACCCTGCCAAGTTATCTTTAGCTTTTCTATTATAAAAACAAAACAAAACAAATTGCCATGAATTTTGTAACAGGAGTGATCTGATTTCCCCCCCACCCCTGAAGTGTATTTGCTGAAGCTGTCTTTAAATGAAACAGCAGCTGAGGACCTAAGCCGATTAAGGCTTTTTGAGGTCACCCAGCTAACATGAAAGTAGATCAATTTCCCAGTGATCACTGCATGTAAACCTGCCTCAGTACCCCACAAAGAACCTGACAATGCTGCAGCTTCTCCCTATTCCAAGCTGCCTGGTTTTTTTTTCAAATAAAGGACACATAAAAAGATCCATCACCCCAACAGTTAATACTGCATCTGGCTTCTGTGCAGTGTGAGAAGAGAAAATCTGATCCTCCTTTGCTGAGGGGCTGAAGAATCAGGAATTTGATATAGACAAGGTAGGTCTGCATTTACAAATTCATTGGCTGACAGTGAACACTACTTGCAAAATGCTGATTCCTCTAAAAGAGAGGATATTGACCTTCTTGCAACTGCCTTTTATCACCAGTGTTTGAGTAAGAAAACCATCAGGTATTCTCATTCATGAAGTGCAAGGGCATTTTGTAGTCCACACCATGAAAAATACTTGGAAGTTTCTCTATGAGATAGGTATGATAGCTAAAATTCCTTAGATTCAAGCCTCAATGTGACCTTAGTACAAAGAATAAAGACAGACTAATAGAAACTACGATTCACTGAAAACATTCCATAACCTTGATATCAGTATCTGTTCTGTAAAATAGAGAAAATATAACAGCATAAAACCCCCTTCAATCCTGTAAGTCTCATTAGCTAGGGACTAAGTAATTTCAAGTATTTTTATAACTTCCAAACAGTAAAACGTAATGCATTATGAAGAAAAGGTTTAGGTGCTAAATCACAAGCATGCTAAGAATTGTTTTTCAAAACCTCAGTTTGCTAGACTGAGTCTTACTTAGGACTTATATCAATCTAAATGATTTATTATTCCCACAAACAGCAAGGAATTACAAGAGATGTGAAAAATATTTTGTCTGGAGATCAGTCATTTTGATATACTACCTGTATCAGACATGAAACTCCTTTTTGGGAGGCAATCTAAACCCCAAATTCTTAGCAAATTTCAAAACAGAAAAGGTAAACCTCATTTCTTGTGTTCCCATACCTAAATGGAAGATATGGTGGATTAGATCCAGATAAAAGTGTCCTGTAAGCTTCTTCTGGTGTCTTCTTCAAGTATATAACCTAGAAGGGAAGAGGAAAGAAATGAGCCTGGAGAGTCTTTAACCAGATAGTAACTTCCTGCAGCACACTAAACTCCTAAGAATGCTTGTTATACTCCTTCATGACATACACAGATCACAAAAAAGCCTATACAAAGAGAAGATTCAGATGTCTACATAAATGTTCTGTTTGGTGTCAATTCCTTACTTTAAAAAAAGAAAATTGGGAAAAAAGCCACATAATGCTGCAACTGAGAGACTTTAATGTTGCATGAATTACTGTAAAATAGCTTACATTTAAAACCTAAATTCTTGCTTACAGACAAAAGATCCTTAGAAGGTAGTTCAAAGAACTTCAGGAAAAAGATGAGTTTCTGTCTTATGTAGGAATTGTGACTCTGAAGTAGGGGCAAGTTGTGGCCCTTCAAAGCTGAGTCTGCTCCAAGACATGCACACATGACACTTTGAAGTGAATGCTGGTCATTGTTTGTCCACACAGCTCATAAAGGCTTTTATTAAAGGGAGGAAACCAGGAGGAAACAGAAAAAAGATATGAAGAACACAAAAGGGAAGAGGAGAGGCAAAGAAACACTGAACAAGCTCCTGAAAAAAATCAGAAACATCTCGGATGTCAAGAGCAATGCAATAACTGAAGGAGGAAGGATAATGAAATGAAGAGGAAAACATTACACTACATCTTCAGCACCTAAAAAGTAGTGAATTCCATTAAGAAAAATCAAGGAGACATTTTCTGACTCATCTGTATCAATGAAAAGTCAGCAACCAAAACTTAGCTTCATTTTTAATCTGATGAATTTTCAGAGTGCTTTGATTCTGCAACATCCACAAATAAAAACACCCTAATAACACAAAAAGCCCATTGTGAATAGTTTGGGCAAACTGAACTGGTATCTAAAAAGCAGTGTGAAATCTTAAAAAACATACTTTATAGATAGTAACTATCCTCTTACAGGAGCTTTTCTTACAAGGGACAAGATTTTCTTCCCTTTCCCCACTATCACTGCTGTAACTCTAACCATGTGGCACTGCTACTTGTAAACCCCAGATTTAATAAATACTGAATATTTAATTTTTTTCTCTGACATTTTCATTTTCATGCTCTCAACCTTCTGAGTGATGGTGTGGTTGAAATTCCCCACAGACAGGCCATTACACAGGCACATGACATGCAGCAATACTGGCCCCATGTACCTGCTGTCAAGAAAACTCCTATTTCCTAAAAAGCCTACAGAACAAAAAGGGAATCAGTATTTTCCAAGTCCACCTTAACACTTATCCAGAGCATTTCAAAAGCAATTTGGATTCATGTTTTTCCCACCAGCACCTGCCATTTACAAATTAGAAGTATACAGATCCCCTCTAGAGCTGCTTGGATTATCAGCAAACAAATCCTCCATGTTTCAGGTAGGGCTGAGGTGTATAATTGAAATTTTAAAATTAGGAAAAAGCACTCCTGCAAGCAAGTAACTGGGCATGCCACAGTAGTTTGCTATTACCCTGTCATTTGCTGCATAAAAACTACAAACTTAGGAACTTAACAGCTTTTTTTTTCCTCACTGGCATTAAAGAAATCTAATAGGAGATATTATTACTAAAATACACACTCAGAGGAATCATGAGAAAGAAATATGTCTGGTCCATCTGCTGTCTGTAAGGACAAGGAACAGGAACCAGGACAAATAAACCAAATCTCTTTAATTAATTTCCAAACACCAGCATAGAGCTGTGGCACACTGTCTATTATTTTGGTATAAAAACTAAATGAGAAAAGAAATCAATTCAATAATCACTGTGCCTCTGGTCTAGTAACTTCAAGAAGGCTGTGGGAAAAATCTTTTCTCCTTCCCAGTCTGAATCTTGGTAATGCCATAAGAGGCAGTTCATCCTAACATGGTCAATTAGAGGGAACTGATTTGGATTTTCAACATTAAAGAAAATGGTTTCCTATGGAAAAACATGCAGGGGATCTGCGAAAGCCATTCCCAATGTAGGAAAATAAATGGAGATATGGGATGATGCCTGGGTTTCCCTAAAAATCCTAAACAGAGTGCTCAAAGACAGCTTAAAGACAAATGAAATGACCACCTGCCCTCCTCCCCATAAAGGAGCACCCCTTGGGAAGCCATTTTACACATAGCAGGAGTCTCTTAAGGAGGGTTACAGTATCCATATGACCAGAAATACTTACAGCATATGCACCTATTAAAAACGCTGCATTGGCTCGCTTCCGCTGGTCAAAACTGGTGTAGTACACAATCTTCTTCCTTGATAGGCTGAAATACTGTTCAGAACAAAACAAACAGAACAGCAGATTTACTAAGAAAAGAAGATGCTTTAAGAATATTTTAGCAAAATCACTTTTCCAAAACTGTAAAACAGGTCAGAAAATTCTTATCAAGAGGTTCCTAAAATTAAACAAGAAAAAATTACTGATACTCTGCACAATCTTCTTACATGACAGATAAATAAGAGTGCGGAGTGCGGGGAAATAGCCCTTGTTAGCTGTACAAAAACATGCTATAAAGTGGAGCTGAACCAAAATCTTCAATATAAAAATCTGCATTTCCCCCCCCCCCCGCCAAAGTTTAAGTATTTGAAACACTAGCTTATGAACACTGAATAAAGACATTGAAATTTTCAAACTCAAACATCATCCTGGATGTTGAACCTCTTTAGCACATAATTCTGTGGAGAAAACAAAAGAAAAACTCAAGCAATCAACCTTACATTCATTTTGTAAGTTAAACACTTCGACTTATACTACTTTAAAATGGGGTGATGGATATCTTTAGAAACCTTCAACAGCAAGAATTTACTTAAAAAGGTAAAAGAAAAAATGGTATAAGAGAAAAGCCTGAAGAAAAAGCTAGTAGAGAGACAAACTAGTAACACTCACAATTCTTGTTTCTTTATGAAGAAAAAAAGCCTGTGTCAGAATCCTGTGGACAAACCTCCCATTGAAAACAAAATCAACAAGCACCAGAAAAGAACAATAATGACAAGCTGCAGCAAAACTATTTAAAGCCAGAGAGAGACAATATTGTCACTTAAAAACAGCAAGTTGAACAATTTACTGCATTAATAATTTTTAAAACTTCACGAATTGCCACACTTCCATTATACTCTGCTACATCACTGTGTGTTTTTCCAGACCGATTTTTACAGTAATCTTACAGTTCTGAGGAAGTCATCAACAGATATACTAGATTCTGCTTCTAAATATTTGAAGCATTTTCTGATTTTTCAAAGTTGCACGTTCTATAAAATGCCCTAATACCAGTGCTGTTGTTACCCTATTTCAGGTTTTTAACTCCTGACACTTGGGAAGATAAGGTAACTGCTGCAGAGCAGTGTTTCATTTGTAGTGGAAACTCTATTTCACTTCCAGAAATCTGCCAATGTTCACTCTCAGCTCCAAACTTACTAGAATTTTAGAAGAGTTTTAAGCACAGAATCGAATTTTTCAAGAAAATCAAATAGCTGATCAACTCAGGAGGAAAGTGATGGAGGTACCACAGTGAGGTTCTTACTGCCACCTCCCAGAGACACAGCACCTCCAGCCACAGCTCTAACTGCACCTTCCAATCTGGGCTTACAAGCCACAACTTCCAGAGGTGGAAGGAGCCAGAGTTAACGCAGCTGGGTGTAAACAGGACTGTAAATCCTGAAATTGCTCTTGATTGGAAGAGGCTGTATCTTGAGGCCAACATCTCTCTCAGTGTTTATGCAAACATACAAAGTACAGGTCGTTACTTAATTAGCGAAGCATTCAATTATTATTAAAACTTGACAAAATGAATCCCAGTGCTTTAAGATTCCTCCCTTCTTCCCCCTCCTCAATTTTTTAATTTTAGTGTTCTCTAACTGCAATTCCACCCATGATGTGTAGGTGGGATAAGATTACAGTAGTTATGCAACAGTGACAGAACTTCAATTATAACTTATTGACTACTACTTATTTTAAAGCAAAGTTCTTTGCAGCAGTTTACAGTTCATCTAAAACACTATTTTAAACTGCAAAGCTAGCTAGTGAGAAGTAAGCTCTATGTAGTAAGACCATATTTCCTGTTTTATTTTATAGAATGGATTTTTTAATCAAGTAATTCCAATTTTAAGACACTTTTGTACCCAAAGTAGCCATAACCTGAAGTTTCCAGAATATTTAGATGAAAACAATGGATCCGTTTTATTGCATCATTTTCAAAATTTAAGGGTTTAATCTTTGCTATATGAAATATTCAAGTGTTTTTTGAATTCTGACTAAAGCTTTAACACAAAAGTGAAAACTGTCATTAATTCCTTATAGCATAGCAATCAGTAGAACACAGCAGCACCATTTCAGGTTTTAGAAGCCTATAAAACAAATAATTATTTTTATTTGCACACTAGTTACAGAAAATTAAGTTTTACAGTAGGTGTTTGCTGAACCATCAACGCCATGCATCTGTTTACATTAATGTGCAATTTGTCAACTCAGTGCATTTCCATTATCAAAACTAAGCTATACGATCTATTTTTTTAAAAATACTAATTTTCTGACCATATTAAATGAGCCACATCTACCCCTCTGGCCAGGAGGTACTGTTTTTACAGCCCCAGAGCTCCACCTGAATGGATCAGGGCTTTAATTCCCTCAGGCACTGCACAACTCTGAAGAACCAGGAATGCTTCAACAAGGACTTGCTCAATACAGGTTATCTAGGGAACAACTATAGTTGCAGATAACATAGCTGCCAATAATCTTTTTTTTCCACAACAAAACTAAGGTGCACACACTAGGAAGCACTAAAAATACTCTTTACTGGTGAGAAAATGTTATCAATTTCACACATCATTAAAAGATAAATTTTAACAGTATAACATAACAGTGTCTGTCAAGATCTATCCCAGAGGAACACACTGCAAGACAATCTTGTGAATTAAAAGCAGAGGTTACATAGAAAGTGTAGCAGTTTTTGCTACAGGTATATGAGAGGGTTACAGAATATTTACTTTCACTGCAAGATTACATTTTTTCTTTTTTCAAAAGTTCCCTGTAGATCTCAAGGGAGATTTACTTGCAGATAATTGATGACAGGATTAGAAAGTGCTGTGGTGGACAATTACCACATTGATAGCTGTATAAAATCAACATTTTATTTGACTGTTTTATATAATGGATATGATTTAGCACAGTTACACTGCTCAAGCAAGAAATTACTTCAATGTGTTTAATGAGCCTAGATCTATGCAAATTCTATTTTTATATATATATACAGGGGTATATAGAGATAATATGTACTTGTAAATAGAAGTGAATACAATTGGCAAACTTAATGCAAAACACTCATGTGCATGCAATCCTTCCTCAAAATCTAGGCTGTCCTGAGATGCTGTGCAATTACTGTAATTCCATGTGTATGCCCAGCAGTTTGTTTATATTAAAACATTAAAATTGGCCAAATCCCTCTATGATTCAGCAGCAATACATACATTAGCATAGAAAAAGTAAACCCTCTAATTTATAAGCCTGCCAGTACCTTTCCTCTCCTGCCTTTGCTCTTCAATAGTTGTATCATTTATATGAGCAACACTCCCTGAGTACTTCCGCTCCTTAATTTATTTAGAATGTGTAAGGCTATGCACAGATAAAACAACAGTTTTTAAAAAATCTGATTCATGAAATCAGATTTACTTAAAAACAACAAAAAAATTTCTTTCATAAATGAAGCCCAGTTGCTTAGTAAAGTGTTTTCTTCCCTGAACAGATTTCAAATACCAAGTAGGAAGACAGCACAGACAAGCATTTTGTCCTTGCTGTTGACTTGGACAGTGACAATCATCTTCAATAACAATTGAAAAATTACAAACACAACACAGTCAGAAAGGTTTTCCTGTAAGGCACAGCCAAGACTTTGCCTCAAACTTTCTTGGCAAATGGATATCTGTATCAATTCTTCACCTCTTCAGAACAGAGGTGTTTACTGTTTTAAAAAAATCAGTGAGCATGCAGTTACAACAGTTTACTTTAAGATGCTGATCTGCCATTAGCACACGTCAAACCAGTATCCCTCCCAGCAGTCCCCCACAAAAGGAGAGGGGAAAGCAGCATACTGCTTCATGTTAAACTTCTCTCCCAAAACAGAAAAAGACAGAGCTGAAAAATCTGAAAGGGAAGCTTGTGGGATTTTCTAGTTTTAATGAGATCTTATACATCTACTGTTCCTACCCATATAAGTTTTAAAATTAAAGGAGACAAAGTCTCAAATTTGAGACACCATATCCATACCAAAAGCCTTCACGTTTGTGAATAATTTCTTTTTGTGCCATACTTTAAGACTATTTCCTCAAGAAAAGTACATTAAGTGCTTACCCAACCAAGTACACCAAACCAGCTGGACTTAAGCACTATGATAGTTTCAGGGTCCTAGAAGTGTTGCAGTATGGCAACAGCAACCATCCCACGATAATCTACAGTCTTTTACTTCCTATGGTCAAACAACTCCTGCAGCTGGCCACAGGGCACCCTTCAGGCAAGGGTGTGCAAGCAGCAGTTTCCCAACAGGGCTCTCTCTCTCTCTGTCCTTAGTCCAATGTGCACTGCCCATTTCCGAAACACTTATCCCAGGCTGCTCATACATCACCTGCTGCCACATGAGAATTACCACACTTCTGTTGCTGCAGGGCAGCTAAGTCACAGGTCATGAACTTGCAAACAGCCCAGTTCAAGCCCCAGAACTCCTCCTGGGGACATGTGTGAAGGACAGAGACAAGATGAGGTGTAGAAATGGTGACTAATTCTCCCCTGGGGAAGCTGAGCAGCAGCCACTGAAGCTGGGCCTGCAGTGCCCAGCTGATGCACTCCTCTGAGGCATGGAAGCACACAGGCAGAGGCAGGCTTCAGCCCTGGGTCTTGGTCTTACAAGCCTAATTACCCACTGCAGAGGGTGGCACAGATTTTAACTGCTAGAAGAGTGACACTTACATGAGCAGTTCTGGCCTACCCCAGGGTAGTGCCAATCAGCCAGACTGGAGTCCGTTCATATATAAGTTCCTATAACACTTTGGCAGCACTCCAAGCTTCAGCTGTTTGACTCCAGGTATTACTTTCAAGTGGCTGCACTATCAGGTTACCCTTCTCTCTTAGGACTAGGAGTTTAATTTAACCTATCTGGAATTAGCCTCTGGCAAGCCAGCAGCAACAAACTGCACTTCCTCCAAGTGCAGACCCCTCTGTTCTGGTCCTGGCCAGCTGTACCCTTCACCCAGCAGGGCAAGTACATTCACTCTTCTCAAAAACCAGAGAAGTTACATTAAAATTGACATTACAGTTTGCTAAACCAACCCTACAAATATCAGGGTTAATAGTTCAATTTAGTCCCAGTTCAGCTCCCTTGGTTTTTTCCCCACCATAACATCCAATCTTATCAGCATGCTTACAAGACACTTGTGACTCTTAGCTTGCCTCATTAAATGAGCAAGATGATGGTCTTAGTACAAGAATAAAGACTGCAGGCACATTCCTGTTTAATACTGAACCATTAAAAAAGCCCCTGAGCTATTTATTAGTTGCATACTTATTTTCTGGGTGAAACTCTTGCATACAGTAATATATGAGACTGCATTAAAGTCCCAAACTGATCCCAGTCACAACCTGAATCTGGAAAAGCCAGAACTGATCTCTAATTCCCGTGGGCACAGTGAAGTTAGAATAGTAGGTTTATTGCTGGTTCTTCTCTGGAGTAACTGCTTCACAGAGCAAGCATTCTCCAGTTTTTAATAATGCAAATATAAGGTCAGAAACAGCAGAATTAAGGTGAAAAAAACCAGATTCCTACTGAGTAAGGATCATTGGTCATGTGTTTGAATGGGACAGTGGCACTGCAAAATACAGTGATAATGTATTTATAAGGTGCCTGGTGTTATCAAATGGCAAATCCAACGTTTTTCCAATATAAGCACAGGCATTCAAAATTACAAATAGTAGAGTTTAACTTTTTATCTTTTTAAAGTAAGAAGCAATATAAATTTTCACTGGAAGCACTTCTTTTTTCAAGAAATTTGCAGCAACTCTACAAGCCCCTCAATCTGCAGAACCCCCCCTTAAGAATTCCCAGACTTCAGCATACCCCTGAAAGCAGCAGGTAGCATGAATCTACTTAACTCAAGGTTTCACCTGTGCCCTAGAAATAATGTCATTTTCAAAAAAAGGGGACCCTCTTAACAGTAGCCAGAGCAATCACATCTGTTGTCCCATTTTCCCCTTCTGTCAGTAACAGGCCTTATGCTTTATTTGATATTGATTTTTAATCTGTAATATGTAGTGAAGGGTCTCCTCACTATTTGCCCACATTACAATTATTCAGCATTTTGGAATGAAAACATCTGTTTCATTTCTTGCAGCTGACAGATTTTCTATACCTGCTGCAAATCACTTTCACAGGTATTTGCAGAAGGTAGAGTCTGCACCTGTACACATGTTCAGAGGGTCTGGCTGGGATGGAGCTGGGATTTAGGCACAGCAGCCATTGTGGTGCTGGGATTTAGATTTGTCATCAAAACTGTGCTGATAACACACCCATGTTTCATTTGCTGCCAAGCAGCGCTCTGACAGTCCAAAGGCCCTCTGTTTCTCTCTCTGACCCCTTCCCCTTTTCCACTGAGATTGACTTTAAACAGTGGGATTTCAGGACCCGTGTTTTGCTCCTTGGGTACCTGTTTCCTCAATTATTCAGACCAGCATGCACACTTCATTAGCTGCAAAACTGTGACACAACCAACAGCTTTTGTTACTATTGTTTTCAAAGTGTTAAACTTATACAAAAAAATGAACACAGCCCTCAGTCACCTTCCTCACCTCCCAAACCGAAATTAGGGCATATTATTTCCTTTCACTCTTCAGAAGCAAAAAAAACCCCCTCAAACAAAGAATATCCTTAAAGCTTAACAAATAACCACCTAGCTAATGAGCATATAACAACCACTTCCAAACTGGCTCATTTTATTACAATTTGAAAATATAAAAACAGAGGAATGTGATTTTTAAATGAAGCTTACCTTTAATTTCTTATTTAGTTTACAGCAGTATCTGTATAACATTGCCAAATTTAAAGGTCCAAAATCTCCATAGAAACTGGGGAAAAAAAAGAAGTATTATTTATACAAAAGAGGTAAGGTAAATTCAACATGCAATTTATTGATAATTAAAGCTGGAAATAAAGGATACTAGTAGCCAATAAACATGGAACAACATGTAAGTCCTTCACTGATTGATTTAAAAGGACAATAGTATCAAAACTTGTTTGTAGGTTCAGGTTAAGATAGTCCAGTAACTACTTTTCCCATTAGATACACAAACTAACTAGAATTTTTTCTTCATCCCATGACATCCAGTCTGGTTTTGCCCAAAACCACAGAGTGAAGAACTTGAAGACGTGATACACATTGAAACCATGCTGATGCCATTCTAAAGATTCTACAACTGATTAGGAGAATATATCATTACCTACTATCAAAAATTCACTATCCCAGAGATTAGATATTACATACACACTTTACACCTAGTTATGTTTCCTTTTGTCCCCCAAATCTTCTTGCCTCTAGGCTGTTCTTCCAGTTTATTATTTATTTCATGTTCTCAATATCAACTTCTCATTGTTCTTGTTTCTCTTCTACACTTTCAAACTGTGTTACCTTTGAACAACAATCTCTGGCCTTAAGGTAAGAGCTAGTAGCAATAATCTGTACAGGAAAATGCACAACAGTACTTCCTTTTAGTGATTCACAGTGCTCCTCCTAGCAACCCCTCAATATAGGCACTTTTACAAACAACTGCAGCCTTTGTGCAAGTAACTTCCAGCAACCTCTTCTAGAGCTCCCTCTCCATCAACTGTACAAAACTGGTCAAAATTTAAGCTGCAAACTTCCTCCAGTAATTCTCCTGTTGTGTATAAAAATCCTAATCTTGATGATCTATGCAAATTTGTTGAAGTACACATTATGAATTACAGTGAGAATGGACTACAACTTAAACTGCTTTAATCTGATCTGCTTTGAGCCTTTTTGATAAAAGAGACAGGAAGCTTCTTGCCTACAGACAAAATAAGCCATCGGCATGTGAACGCATTCTATTGGGGGAATCACAAAGGAAAAAGCTGTTCTGGACTTACAGTCTTTGAAGGAGTAAAAAGGTACTGAAATTACATAACAAAATAGATGTCAGTACCTATCAAGCTTTCTCCCCACAGCAAAGGGTTTATTTCAGAGGAAAACGAATTAGATTCCAGTTGAACACAAAAAGAAAACTTCCACTTTGAGGGCAATTAAATACTGGGAAGCAATTGCACAGAGAGGTTGTAAATTCACAACCAAATTGTACAAGGATCTGAACAACCTGCTCTTGTCAACCTTGCTTTGAGCCCCTGGGTTGTATTACAGATCAGAGGTGCCTTCTGCTTCACCCATTCTACAAAAACAAATTAACAGTGCTTTATCTCTTTAGAGCTCATAACATCATTGATATCTTCCTCCCCACATTCTCTCAAACAAGAAAGCCGAGACCAGTGCAAAACGAGACAATCACATCAGTTTGATCACTCTCTAAGACAAGCAGCCTTCCTGCTACACCAATGCTATTTCAGTATCATCTACTTCACAGTATCAAGTAACAGAACAAGTGTTGGTTAAGATTCAGTTCAGCACAAAACATTTATGATGTAATTACAGAAGCTAGTTAGCTGGGAAGAAGACCAAGCTATCCAACTACTAGAACTTAATCTGCAGGATGAACAGAAGTTAACAAAGTCAAGTGAAAACTGCAGCCCCAGGAAAGCAGGGTTTAACTTCAGAGTTCATCATCTTCTCTTAGATAAGCCTGCCAGATATGGTCAACAGCTATTTTCAAAACAAAACCCTCCATGCAGTTTTTCATAGAGATGAAATAAAAATGTTCCAAGGACCAGGATGAGCTAAGACAAGTTAAAACTGGAGCTCTAAAACACTGGAGTGAATGTAGTTGTTAGGAAAGTTTTATAGAAAGCTTCCTAACATTTCCCATACTGCTGCACTAACACAGGAATCAAACTTTCCCACTTTATCTTACTCCATCAACGTTAGAGCATTCTTTCACTTAAATATAAGATGGAAGAGTAAAACATATAATATTAAAATTATTTTGTAAAAATACATTTTAGAGTATTGTGGAAAAATATTGAATGGCATAGTTACTATAATACAGAATACTTTAAAAAATATTGTGAGCAAAGTATCTGAAAGATGTAACTGAATACACAGTTCATTAAAGAACTGAAGAAGTAGAGTCATGCTTTCTGATAAGATTTATTACAATTCATTTGCTAGAAGTACATCAATATGAAGTCATATATCCACTTCTACTTTTCCACTTGATTAAATCTGAACAGTAGTGGAGGAAAAGTACATGGAAATCAATTTACAAATGTATCCACAAGACAAATTACAATTTTGGTGGGTATAAGGATAAAATACATTTGAGTCTATTCAGGAAGTAATTGTCTTTCTACAAAATGAAGTAATTTGTACTCTCAGCCTCCAAGTTAAAGATGTCACAACCTTTGACTATTTCTCCACCACTGATTACCATTAAGAATCCTGTTCTTCTCTTAACACAGTGGAGTAGGGGGTAGAAGTATCTGTGTTTAGGATTCTGGTACTGCCTCTGTTTGTCTGTGCTGCAGAAACAAGATACTTGTCAGAATGCAAACACAATCGAAGGGAAGGCTGCATCCAGTCCATGCTGCATCAGCACTACTACCACACACAAACCCACTGCCAGTTCCCAAGTTCTTTCCCTGCTATCACAGAGGCAGTATAAACCAGCTATTGCCTCTGCTGACAGAACAGTGTGGTTGAAATGTGAGGCACAAAATTAAAATAATGCATGTAACATAACCCTTCTCCATTTTATACCCCTAAATTGGATAAAGTTAATTATCCTTTCTTTGAGGGGACTAAGTGAAAGAAAGTGTTTTACAAAGCTTCAAATAAAAGAGTTCTTTGAAAGATAATATAAGGCTCTGTAAAGAAGTCTACGAAATCTTTCTTCAATTTACATCCCTAACTCTAAATACAGTTTTTAACATGTATTTAAGCAGAATTTAATTCTATGCACCCTCATGACTTTTTCTACAAAAGGCCATTTTTATACTTGAATTAGTGACACTTGATCCTGATTCACCCAAAGGATTTTCATCTCAAGACCAGAATTTTAAGTAAACGTAAGTGGAATATGGGAGATGGAGATAGGGATATAGGGATGAAATGACACACCAAGTCACCAGCTGAATAAAGAATTTTATTTGGCAAAACTGAAGATCAACATAAGAAAAGTCAAATAGTCACTAATAAAAATTCATCCAGTATTATTTTACTTCCATCTCTTCTACATCTAGATGTTTTGACAAAGCATTTAAATACAGTAAGAGAATCAGGAATGCCTCTGAAGCTTAAGCCAGTTAAGAGAGATAGTCATTTGCAACAGAGGTGGAAACCAGAGGAACAGAAGACAGGTATGGTATTAATTAACATTTTATTATACTTTGTTTTAATCAAGTACCTAGATGATACCTTAAATTATTCTTCCCCCTCATACCATGGATACTTGCTATCCTTATGCTTCTCAAACCATGTAGGAAAACCCCAGAATATACTAGCTGAACATTTAAATACTCTACTTCAGAAATACTATCATGACGCCACATGGAAGAAGTAGCACAAGTTTCTGGTATCTGTTTTCTCCTTAGAATAGACTCCTAGAGTCATTTCTTCCTACCTGTAATTTGTTGCAATATAATATCTGAGGCATTTGCTGCACTGTACCACAAGAATCCTCATCCCCCTAGAGAGGCCAGCCCATAGCTCTACTCTGCCATGCAAACAGTTACTGTAAATTCTTCCAGGGAATCTTATGGTGAAGGAAATGCAGCCCACACCCCTTTAGTAAGAAGTCCTTTCCAACTGCAGTTCCATGGGATGGCACATGAAGGTGCCACGAGTCAGTTCAAGCCTGCACCAGCACTGAATGCAAACAGCACTTTTTACTAAGCATTTAAACATATCTGACCTTTGTGCTGCAGACAAACCACAAACAGATTTCTCTTCCTGAATAATTAGATGGTGCCATTCAATGAAGGAATATTATAGACTAGCAGACTTTTAACTGAGCTGCCAGCCTCCAAAGAATCACTGAGTATGCTGAGTTCCCTTTCCGTGGTGCTCTTCCCCAGCCTCTCATTCCCCAGTCTGTCTGTATATCCAGGGTTGCCCCATCCCAGGTGCAGAATCTGCTATTTGCCCTTGTTGAATTCTATACAGTTGGTTTGGATTTGTTAAGGTCCATATTAACCTCAGTCAATCTATCAGGCCAAGATACCATCTCTCAAAGACAAAATGCATTACGTACACTTTACTCCAGATGCCTGATAGTTTTTCCCTACAGAACAGTAGTTTTATACTGCCATTCACTTCCCAGTAGGGTATGATGTTTCTTGTTTACCACCTTATTCAGTCATTGAATAAACTGAAAACAGAGGCACCATTTAATAACTGCAATCATTTTCTGGAGTACACATCCCAGAACTAGAGCACAAGTACTCACTGAAGTATGAAATTTGCCTTCTTAAAGACTTGTAATCATATAAAAAACAGGAGCCCCCCAAGCTTGCAATTACTTAAGTCAAAAGATAAAACCCATTAACCTGGTGAAATAACAAAAATACAGCTTCCTAACTGCAAAACTTGGCTGATTTTTCAGCATTTTACAAACGTCCAGCTTCTATTAAAACTAAGCAATTTCCGTGATTCACTCTTCTCTTGCTCTTCCCTCCCTCTTTCCTATGCAGGAACATTCAGGTTAGTACCCTCTAAGGGCCTTGCTGCATCTATTCTGAGCCTGGCCATTGAACAGCACAAGGCCCAGGTACTGCACAAGTGGCCAACTGAATATTCAGCTACTTGCTTCAAATCATGAGCTGAACACTTCTCACATGCAGCAAAGCCTCTGGATGAGAGAGGATCAGTCTGCACACTTATTACAAACTAACTGCTGGGTGGCAAATCTTACCTATTCAGGCCTTGTTTCTCCACCTCCAGTTTCCTAAAGGGTGTTTCCCCTCCCCAGTTCTCAAGCACATGAAAAAAGGTGTGCACTGTTTTTGTCCTCAGGAACACGTGAATTGTTAGGAGCTTTCTGAATTGGGCCAAGATAAAATTCCTAACACTTAATGCTGCTTAGGGATCATGTGCTTCTGAGCAGACAAAGGATGATACAGCAAATATAACCCTGGAAATATCTGAAGGTAGGAATAATGCAGAGGCCCTGGATTATGCAAAAAAACCCCCAAATATTAAGTCCATTTCTTCCTGGAAGTTCCAAATCCTCCTCAAGATCCTGATTCTTCAAAATTCAACACCTCTCAGATCTAAGCCATAGATAATTAAAATAGTTATCCCAGATACATGATTTTTTTTAATCCAGTGCTCCTCAATATCAAAACCAAATTAACAATGAAGAGGCTCTCCCATAAAAAGCTGCTCTATAGAAGAACCTTCAGGTTATATCAGAAGCCTAGAACCTTTGGAAAAAAGTCATCTTGACACAGGCCAAGATGCACAGAAGGGATTTCCCAGGCAAGCTACATTCCCATCCAACATAAAACTGGAGCTTAGAAAGCTGCTGTTTTATCCTGGTACCCTTTTACTGCAAACAAAAGAAAACTCTCCTCAGTACTATTGGCAAATGCTTTTATCTTTTACTTACAAAACAGCAAAGACAGATATGGTAAAGCAATGTACAAAATTAAGCTGGGAAATTTCCTTGGTTTAATTTTGGACTTAATCTTCCTAAGTTATCTTGCTCATCCAATGTATTGTCAAGGTTGAGTCTTCAAAATTACTGATGTGAACAAGGAAACCCCTGCTTTCTGTGTGAAGTGACAGCTCTGATTGTTGTAACAAGGCTAAGTTTAAGTTTTCTTTCTCCTTTCAAATTACTTAAGAAACAGAGGATGGAAAAGTTCAGGTTTCCTATGCAAGGACTGTTAATGGAGAGCCACAGAAAAGCAGCATTTAACCAAAGCAAAACCACATAGGCTAACCCTTACTCTTCTCACAGAAAAGACAAAATGCTTCTTTGCACATACTCATGCAGTAGCAGAAACAGTCCTCATTTAATGCTGTTGTAGCTAAGCACTTGAAAACCTTGCTCTACTGCTTCTTAACTGAAGTAGCTCTCAGGAATCCTGCTGTGAAATGGGCAAGTAACATACCATAGCTTGAGAGAATGTTTCAGTGTAAAGCGTGATTTACAGAGACTATCATATTTACTACTTCTACAGCTGCTTATACCATGTCAGAGATTAGATCTGCAAATGCTGTTTATACAAGAGATCCAAAGTCAGAACAAATGACTGAATAAACACCATTATGATTTATGAAGGCTGCCATTATAAATTCATCAGTAAGAGATTCCTGTTTCACATTATTTAAATTCTGACTTTGTTTGAGAAAATTACTCAGAAATAAAAAGGACATTAAAAGTTGCTTTGATAAAACTATGTGAAAGCCAAGTTAACCAGTCAAGTGTCACATTTTCAACCCAGATCTGCTTACTGGAAGGTGAAACGTGAAAGACGCTATTCTTAGAGAATAAAAAGCTTCTTACTAGTGCCTAACTCATTAACTGAGGTCTTGCCAAGGCAACGTTTGTCTATTTGCCAAGTGACAATCTTCATCAAGATAGATTGTTTCTTGTTAATTCCATTTTTCTGAAGCAATAGTTACCTGTACTACACTATCCTGAAACAGTGTTCCCTTACAAGAAATAGTGCAGACTTTCTCAGGAGGAACTTCAGAGAGTTTCAGAAAGACTCTGAGAAAATCTTACAGAAACTGAACTACCATAGAAGAATTTCAGAATTGTATTATTCCATTCAGCTTTCCTGCTCTCGTAACTGAGGGAATTGTATGTAATTTCTCTGGCATAACAGGTTCAAAGTTAAATTGCATCACATTTAACTAAAATAGTGACAGTTCTAGTAGCAAGTTCCTAGTCAGCTAGCATTTGAGATAGGCTTAAATGGTTTTAAGAACATCTTTATTATCTTTTTACTGTGAATGTTTAAGTTAGACAGTATTACAGAGTCATCAGAACAGTTAAAAACTTCAAGTGAAGGCTAAAGCTCTCAAGATTACATAACCACACTTTGTGTATAATTTAGTGATAAATCATGTGACAAGCTCCAGGATCAAGCCAACCCAAACTTCCCAAACCATCAGAGCTAACTCTACAGCTCTTTTGCTTAATAAATGGAGTATAGTACTAATATCAAAATTGCTTCCTTCCGAGTTTTTAAGTACTATGTGATCCAGTAACAGGCTCTCTGTAATCAGACAACTCCAAACCTCCATATTCATGAGGTTTTCAGATCAGATACTGCTCCAGTGAAGCAAACTGACACCTCTGTAAAGTCAGCCAAGTAAAATTCTGGAACAAGCTAATAGAACAAGAGCCCAAAGAAAAGCAATTTAAAGAGAAAAAGAGCCAAAATAAAAGCAGTTTACTTCCAACACAATGAAGTATCTTTGTCTTGTCACTACAATGATGCATCTAAGCAAAGTTAAATCAATGAACAATTGTATTAATGTAATTGCTTACATACCTCACAGGTGCTGAGGATTTCATGCCTGAGCAGACTTCTCCCATCCACCTCCTTGGAACTCTCTGAACAAGTGATTTGATTAAAAAGGGATCCTGACCATAAGAACCACCCAGGCAGGCCATTTCCATAAGACTCTGCAAACCACTGTTCTGAGCTACAGCAGTTCAAAACTCACTTCCAAATATTTATTTTGCTGTCATGCAACAAATACTTCTAATCATTTTCTCAGAAAGAAGACTGCATTTTTAAGGAAGTGAGGAGACCATCTGATCTGTTGTACTAAAGTTACATTCTACTACTACTTACAGACAAGCCCTGTCAGGCCCCCACTTCGTGTGTAGCCTGGGAGACACAACAGACTGATGTCAAGCATGTTGATGAGCATAAGAGCTATAGTAAAATTAGCACTTCCCCAAGACCCAAGTCTTGCATTCTATTCCTCAATTCACCTCTAGCCTTCCAAATTCAGAAAGATATTAAAAATATACATAACATAGTAACCTTACTGACATCTGCTTTTACTTCTCTGAGACCATATAAACTTCCTTGGATATGAACGGGGAAAAAAAAAAAGGTTAAGATCAGGCATGGGTTCATTACCAAATATTGCATTACACTGATAGGGTGCTGCAATACAAATACCAGGGGAAAGTTTAGCAATGACATGTAAAAGGTTATTACACAACTCCTTGGTACCACCTGGTAACTGTCACTCACTTTCATATCACATTTTAGAATTTTATGAACATATAAGGGAAAGTATCTTTATGGTATCAGATACAGGATGACAACTTTAAAATGGGCCAAACAGATTAAGAACTATCAACTCAGAACATACACCAGGAGTTACGTGTTCAAGGTCTTTAGATGTGCCCTAGGAAGATAAAGGAAACTTTGCCTCCTTCCATGACCAGGTAATTATATCTGGTATGAGGTTACACCCTCATATGTAGTTAACACTGGGTTAAGGAATATACCTACAAAATTTCCTTTACATGTTAAAGAAAATTACTTTCCCCCCCCATCTCCCTCACATTTCTCAGTACTTGTTGTTTTTAAATATTACACTGTCCTTACACAAATACCTCAGTTACAGGCCTTGGTTAGTACAGCACAGAACTGCTCCCCCTTCCTACCCACAGGATCAAATGCCACGTGAGATTCCTTCACACTTCCTAAAAGCACATTAAGAATTAAAACACAATACTGAAGTCTGGAAGAGATACAAGTTTCCTTTCTTAAACAAGTGGAACACTTTCATACTACACAAATTGCTCAGGATCTTCCCCAGCCGAGTTCTGCTTTCAATATTAGGTCAACCCTCCCTTAGGATACTCCAAAGGTCCCTTCCAATCAAAACTCCTTAAAGATCATTTAAGAACTTACTCCCAACCCAAGCAGCCTATTACAGAAGTCAACTTTCAGAATGAACCATTGGGAACTCCAGTAGAAGACACACAGCTTAAAATAAGGACATATGTAGGAAAGACACCCTGAAACTACAAGCTATGCATAGAAAGTAAGGTAAAAACCAAGGAATATTGGTTTATATCTTCACAGAAGCAGTACTGGTCACTGGAGAAAGGAGGGAAGAATGGTCGATGCTCACAACTGCTTCAAACCATTTGGAAATCAAGTTATACTTAAAAGAGGAACATCTGCTGCAGCAACCCCCGTCTTGAGCAGATAGGTATATACCATCACACAGGAAACAGCTGATCTTGGAATGCAGTCCACAGCACTAATTTTTTAGCCACAGCAAAGAGTGATTACTTGTTTGATGTTTTTATGTCCTTAAATAATATTCACAACGATAATCTATTTTATTTTTTACCTTCCATGTGAAATGTCTTACAAGCATAAACCTTTTATTTCACAGAAAACATTTTTTTCTTCAGTTCTAAAGATATAAAAGCCATCAAAAAGTGCTATCTCAAAACACTCCAATAAAACCAGAGTTACAAAAGAAGTTGCAGATGCTCTTCAAAAGCACATTTAAGCACTGCATTCTTATGATTCTCTGAACTTCATACTCTCTATACAGGAAAATACAGGAAATATAAAACAAACTACTGTTTATCTATTCGTACGAAATAGGTCTTCTATTTAAGACACCATTCAATAAAGTGTGATTAGTCCTAATAAATCTCCGTGTTTTAAACAAATCTTACAAGGTTCAGCTACATTTCTTCGAGCTCAACCACAATTTAAGCCATTTAACTGGCCTTACAGCTGTTTTTATGGGTCTTTTTTAAAGAGTCACCTTGCTAAACTAGTTTCAGCTAATAAATATATACGTTCGACTAACTCCATGCTCATATTCTATGCAAGTACCTCAACGGGGCAAAAATATTCTACAGAATATATCAAAGCGTGTTGGGGAGGCTCTCAGGTGATCACTCTGAATATGCAAACACAACACTTACTTTTCATAGACCAGTTCCTCATCGGTACAGAAGTAGTGGGTATTTACGGTATTTTTCGGTTTAGTTCGTAAAGTGGCGAAGTACAACCGATCTGGAAGACAGATTAGAGGCACAGCGTCGGACAGCGAAGGCAGGCGGCCGCCGCCTCGGGGCACGCCTGTCACCGCGGGGCGGAAGAGGCTCCGCCGCTCCTTTTTCTGCTGCGTGAGCGGCGGCGGGAGCGCCCGGAGCGCTCTGCCCGCGGGCCCTGCCCGGGCCGGGCCCCCCGCGCTGCCCCTGGGCACGGCTCCGAGCCAGCGAGCGGCGCGCAGCAACAGGTGCGGGCCCCGCTCCTCGCCCGGAGAGCGGGGAAAGCAGCGCCGGGGCGGGCAG
>VWYE01027292.1:30443-107089 GCA_013398995.1 Alaudala cheleensis | reverse complement strand
AGGGCTGCTTTTCCCCGCCCGGGGGCGGCCCGTGGCAAAGCGCCCCACGGGCACCGGGAGGGTGTCGCGTACTCGGAGCGGAGCTGAGCCGGAGCCGGAGCGGTGCCTCAGCAGCGCGGGCGGAGCAGCGGGGCCACCTCAGGCACGGGGGAACCGGCGGAGCGCCCATTGCTCTACCTGGGACACCCTTTGACGTGACAGACAAGCCGGTTGACCAATCAGAGGCCGCCCTGCTACGCCTGCAGCCAATGAGCTGGCGGCGCCCCGGCGAAAGCCCCGCCCCAGGCCCCCCGCGGCCGCCGCTTCCCGCCCCTCGGGCGCGGGGCTGCGGGCGCCGATCGCCCACAGCGGGGAGAGGCCGCGCACGGCTGGGCCGCCGAGCTCTCCTGACGCGCTGCTTCGAGCACGGGACGCAGTCTTCCGCCTCGCCCCTTTCGAAAGAATTGGTAAGTGCCAAACAGGGCAGACTGTTCGCCTCAGTTTTAAAAGTAAAGCGAAGGTCGCAAAGAAGAGGTTCCTTGAGGAGAGAAAAAAAGGGAGTAAAAAAACTTACTTTGCCCAAACAAACAAAGAAACCACTCTTCAAGCACCTTTAAAAGATGTTGTAATACAAAGCCACATGCAGCCCTGAGGTTCACATTAGTATCACCAGCTTTTCCTAACACTATAAATAACCTACTGTAACCACCAGTTCATATAATTAATCCTGGTACGTCTGCTAATGAGACTAAACATGAGTGTGAAACACTTCTGACTGTTCAGTTTTTAATCTGGTGTTATAAGCACTGGATAATCTTTAAAGCTTTACAAGTTAAGGTGAAGGACTACAGAAGACAGTGGAGCTGTTTTTGTATTTGCTTATTTAGTTTTTGTGTTGATTCTAATGCTTTGTACCTGTGTTCTTACACTGCTTTTTTTCAACTATCTTGGAAAAGCTCCAAAACTAATGCGCTGAGTATGACCCTGTTTGTGCCTGATTCTGAAACCTGAGAAAACCTCATTTTCAGTACTAAGTACTATTCTATACAAGATGCTTACAAGAATAGCATCGCAGTCTTATGTAGCAGCAAATTATAAATAAAGGTTGTTGGAAGGTATTTGCTTTTCACGGACATCTGTGTTTATTTTTTCTTTAGATTGTTCTTTACAACTTCCACTTGTGTGTAAAACCCTTAACAAAATCAAGTAGTTAACTGCTGATTTATTTACAAGGAGTTCTCTCAGGGTACTATAGCCTGTGTAAGAGATGGGGTATTAAGATCTACTGTGCAGAACCGCTGTTTTTTTAATGCCCTTTTTTGCTCAGACTTTCACTAAGTTCAGTGTAACACGTTTCTAAGTGAGTGCTGCACTCTGCTTAAGGGAGTTTGAATTAACATACTTGAAATAGCTCTAGCAAAGCTCTTTGGCAGCAGGAGGAGAGATGGAACAGTGCACAGCCTCCAGTATCTAGAATCTGTAGAAAAAGTCTGTTAAAGCCTAGGTTATGTAAACCCATCCAGCTACACTGGTAAAATCTAGGAGGCAAATGTGACTAGGAACTGAAGCCCAGATGTCAATTTTTGTGTACTGCTTGTATGACTTCTGCAAAGCTAAAAATAGTTTTCATTGCAGAAGAGTCCTCATTTGTGGCAATTAGCTGCAGCCTTTGTAAGCATCAGATAGAAACTAACCTTTATTTTCTTCTCTGTAAAAATACGTGAAAAATAACCTCTATGTTTTTTCAATTCCAGTAGTGTGTCTTGTAGCTATTAGTATGACTGTTTAATGAATTTCACTTTGTAAAATGCTACCTTTAAGAATATTTTCAACTAGTACAACTTAGTTATTCTAATTAATACTACGTACTCGTTTTGACATTCGAGATCAAATATCGAGGCTGCAGTGACATCTTGTGGCATTTTTTTGTAAAGAAGCAATTTTCTTGTGCTGTTGTATCATTTTAACGCTATATCCCGATTTTTTAAATCAAGGATTAGTTTCAATATAAATTTTAGATACCATGTTTAAAAGTCCTGTGTTCCATTAACAGTAATTTCAGGAGAACATTCAGAGGTGGTGATGATTCTGTTTAGACTTTAAAATATTACCAAATGATGTATGGATAATCTCTCAAATAATCACATGCATATTATTTTGTTTAAAATACAGTTTTTTGTTAATTTTCACTAAAATATCTTAAGGCATTTTTATAACTACCATAGGATAAAAATTCCATTTTTTAAAAAATAAGCAAAGAATCCCTTTTGGTTCCAAAGTACAATGAATTATGGCTGGAGCTTAAGTCTTATCTTTGTATTTTCTTATGCTAGCTAAGGCTATGTGATTAAGGTTGTTGGATTTTATATGTCTTTTTTTCCTTCGTAAGCAGGCCTTACCTAAATTAAATGAATGTATGTGCCAACAAGTACACGTTTTTTTTTTAAATAGAAATCTTGGTGCTGCTCATGAGTATGCAAACTGTGAGCTTACTTTAGACATCTTAACACTGAAAAATTTGGTCATTAATCTGAAAATAAATATATCACAAGTCTGCATTCTGTATTTTATTTTACATGGTGCAAATTAAATTTAACAATATCATTAAAAGCTTGTTCTGTTAATTCTTTCACTGATACAGAAGAACAAAAAAACACCCCCAAAACCAAAACAATTCCTTCACTCCAACAAAGAGCCCAATACTAAGATTTAGCTGACTTGACAGTTCATTTCACATTTCAAAAATAAGGTTAACAACAATTGTGAGTCTTCACAACTCTAGTTGATACTGCACAGAACAGAAATTATGGAAGACAAGTAAGTAAATGAAATACAGTAAACTAACACTAGGAAATTTGCACTTCTGGAAAGATCATAGACCTGTTGGGATACTACTTAGCACTACAGCACAATAATTAAAAACTACTTTTCACTACTACAACAAAATTAAGCAGAATTTACATTGCCATGTTAAGATTCTGCCCTTTAAATCTTATAAAAGTAATTTCACTGAACAGAAATCAAATCCTTTAATACTGATAGAACAAGGCAAAAGAATCCTTCATTACCCCCAAAGACTCACACCCTGCTGTAAAGAATTTGTCATATTTTTCACTATTTGTTCAGCTAACTTATTACAAAAAATGGTAAAATTATACACCATTTGTGCAGATGCTATTTGTGTACTAGGTATTAGCTGTGCCTGGTTGCCCACAGCTACCTTTGAACTGATTCTAAGAATCAATTAAAAGCTGATGCAGATGAAACTAAATCTGCTTTGGATGCCAAATCTGATTCTGTGATCCAGGAAAATCACTGTCTTTTATTCTCTCCTCCATACCACAAAAAGAGCCCAACCCTTCTGCAACTTCATTGGAAAAGATTTGCCCTATGTCAATAGAAGGTTTCCAGAACTATTGAGTCCCAATGTAACAAAAGCCATTAACAGCAGCTCTGTTTCTTGCTATAAATGAAGTCAGGGAATTCAGAGGCTGGTAACAGTCCATCCCTGTCAAATATCACTGTACCTTTAAATACTGTTTTTTCATGATCCTTTACCCTTTTATTGTACATTTTAACTCTGTTGTCATAGCCACCAAAAACAGACAAAAAAAGGAACTGAAAAGTAACTACTGATTGAAAGAGTATCTAAAAAAACCAGCAGACCTGTAAAATTACAAAATGTACACTGTAATAGGTATTGAACACCCTGCTCTTACTAGGAACTGTAAATAAGAGATTTTTAACAAATGGAAGATTTTCCTGGGTGCATGTCTGTAACAACATATGTGCAAAATATGAAAATAAGCATAAGTACTTAAGAGACTATTAATAAGTAACATTCCATCCAACTCTTCTGGCTGCTTGTATAAGTTTCACATTTCATGTATTCATGTTTCTTATATTTCCAATCACTAGGATTTACCTTTCAGCTGCTTGCAGTGTTTCAGCAACTCTAGGCAAATCAATAATGCAAAAAAAGCCACATCAGAGATCATTTTCCATTAACTCAGCAGGAGTAGATACTGTAGGCAATGGTTTAAGGACTATCTGAGATTAAGGTGAGGTACTCTCTTGGCTTCACTGCAGCTTCAAGAACATCTCAGAACACCAAGTAGCTTATATACAGACTTAAGAGGGGTTTTGTACAGGAGGCCAGAAGCCTGGCCAGCAGTTCACTGTAGCTCTTCTACAGCTTCACTGCAAACTGGGGAGGAGCAGGTGAGGAGTGGGAAGGCAAGGAAGCATCTCAACGTATAACTGTCAAAAATATGCCTAGACCTCATTTGACTGGATTTGTATATTCAATGAAAAAAAAAAATCCAAATGTTAAGGTCTGAAGAGTAGGAGTGCATTTTTGTCTGCATATTTCTGAAGAACTGGCCTAATTATTTAGAGTAGCTTTTCAGGTTTTAAGGAAAGAGGATGATTTTATCACAGCTAAGCATGACTATATATTCTTTAGGTTTTCTCAAAACTTACCTTCATGAATTAGTTAGAATGGAATGAAAATACATAAAAAGCCTAGTGGAGAAAAATCAGAGGCTACAAAGAGGGATGGCCAAGATGCAGTAATTACACCTTCTTCTCTCCTTGAACTCAGTACAATTCACTGAGTACTGTTTAACATTTAACACCTTAAATTCACTGGCTTACATTTTATTTTTGTGATTGGCATAATTAGGAAAACCAAACTGAGAAATCATGATATTAGAGTATTTTAAGGGCATGCCATCATAAATATTAACCAGTTTATTTACACAGTAGGATCTCTGTAACAAATGCTCTGCTCGGTGCCACATTCCAGAATAGCCACTGTTAGTGTCTTTTTCTAAATTTCTTATGTCAACAGGCTTCACAAACACTCCTGAAGGCTTTCCAGTATGCTTGGCTACCAGAAAATTCATGGCAATATCATCACAATTTTGAGTTTCATCTATTAAGGCATAAACTGCTTCTGGCTGCTGCTGAAAGTCTTCTAAATACCCTCTGTGAAAAAATGCTGCACCGATGAGCACCATGGAATACTGATCTCCATTCCCAAGCCCAGGGTTCTGCAATTCAAAGCTGCCATAACTGTAAACTCCTGAAGGAGTAGAAATGTGCTTTCTAGGAACAAATCCCACTATGTGCTCTGGAAATTGCTGAAAGGAAAAAAGAAATTCAATACATATTTCACAGTGTGGGGTTCACTTAAGTGCGTTCATAAGAGAGATTTATACATTTTTTAAATGAAGGGAGGACAACATTATTGCCAGGAAAGAATTAAATTGTTGGCATGTGGGCCTTTGATCTGTGTAAATGTTGCAATTAAATACAGTTTCAAAAAACTGACAGTCTGCCTCATTCCACATCACATAGTGCCAACAAAACATCTACCCACAATTGGCAGCTGTGTATTTGGCACTGAAAATTACTTTACAGACAATTTCTCATGTTTTGCAAAAAAAACCCACAGAGACTACTACACATTTAAATAAATTCATCAGTTAGCAACTTCATGCTTTTTGTAAAGTAAGAGTTATAATGTTAAAGTTATAGATTACAGATCTAGATACTACTAAAGAAAAATTTTGCAGTTTCTACCATTCAACACTTCAAATTTCCTAAAGTCTAACTTTAAAGCTAGAAAACCAATGGTAAAACAGTATGATACATAATTGGTCTAATTAAAACTATTAATCTCAAGTGCAGCTCACAAATACTGCCTGCCAAGATGCAAAACATTACCTGCCAGACAGAAAAGGCAAAAGCAAGGTCATGAGCACTGACCAGTGTGTCATCATCCATCATTAAAACAGCTGAAGAGAGGAAAAAAACGAGAAAAACTTTTAATTGATGGAAAGATTAAATATGTGAGCAAAGTATGCAGCACAATATTTGACAAACAAAATGCAAAATTTCTACAACTATTAAGCTGAATTGCAATTCCTTGAAAATAGATTGATAAAATGTAATTAGATTTCAAAGCTAAGGCAAGGTTACAGCTTTGTGGTAACTGGAAGCAAACCTAAGTTTTAGATGATTTGCCAGGCTGTTACAAAACTCAACCGGAGAAATATGTGTTAGAAAACTTGGGAGTGTTTGGCAAAGCAAGTTAAAATTCTACTAATCTTGTGTAAAGACACAACTAGAATAGAGTTAGATGATTTTCTTTAGCATGTGAGACTTAAAAAGGGTTCTTAGTATAAAATTTTACTCATCTCACTATGTGAGCAAGTTAAATTGCCCAGGCAACATTCAGTATTATTAACTACAGAAGGAAGACTCTTTGCCTTAAGGTTTAGACAAAAGACTACCAGGAAGTAGAAAAGGAAGGATATTCTTAGATCTGAACTGTAGATGCATTAAAACTTAAAAGTTTACAGTTAGCACAGATCTTACTACAGTAATTAAAACACTTGGGAAGTTGAAGTTCCCACTGTCTTCCTAGAAATCTTGTGTTTGGACTAGCAGGCATGATAGGGAGGGGGCAGTAAATACAATTACCTTTACTAATCATGAGTAAGGTCAGGTCTGTAATGCAACATATGGGGATTTTTTCCACTTGAAACAAACAGGATTTATTGTTGTACACCTCCTAGAAAGAGCTTAGGAAGAATATTTAGATAAATACCCAATAGAGTGGGGAAAAAACTCTTAAATAAAAGGGCACATAATTTGAGATAGAAAGCCAGACAGCTAGAGAGGGAAGTTTCTCAGAAGAGCAGAACATGATTGAGAACTTAGTCTTAAGAGGAATGGACTAAATCAAGTCTTTACCAGATGACTTAAGTCCAGATTAGTGCAGACACTCAACAAATACATGCATTCAGTTTATGCTACAGAAGGAAGAAAAGCTGAACTACCTAGGTCTGCCTCACAGAGGAAACAGAGAACTGTTGCAGAAGACCTTGAAACACATTTGGTATTCCTCTTTCTCCTTTACTTTTCACTGACAGCCTGGTGGTGGTGTGCACCTGATATCATAACACAGGTTTCTTCTATACTAACCACGCTCTATTAGGTGGTCCAAAAGATCCACTGATTTATTACACAGTACAACTCAAACCATCTCTCTTTTAGCATTCAGATTTCAAGCATGAAAACAATATTACTAATAATGATATGAACTGATTACCTTTTGTTTCCAGGTCAGGGAAATTCTGCAATCTGTTTCTCATACGATTTACAGTTTGAACTTTAAAGACAACAGGGACAGGATGAGGCCCCAAGGAATTCCACATTTCCTCTGGTGTCTTCTCACCAATGTTGTTCCACACAACAATTACTTTATGTAGGTGGGGGATTGCTTGATAATGATTTAAAAGCTTTAGCAGTAAGTCAGTCCTATTGTATGTCTGCATAATAAGAGTGAATGAATCCAAGGCAGACTGACTCTGGGTTTTTGGTTCCCTTCTTGAATTGGGCAGTTTGTCATCTTTGATAGTGGGAAGCAAAGCTGTTAGAGCACCTGCCACGAGAAGCAGGACAATGATCACCACGGAGGTGAAGCGCAGCAGGCGGATTCCCATCACTCTTCCTGGAAGCTTACAGAGGTGCAAACACCTTTAAAACAAGTAACAGGAAAGGAAGTCATTAAACACATGTACTGTCTTCTCTCTTGATCAAAACTCCCAAAATATTAAGTACATTTTAATTTAAATAATTAGCACTTTGGCAAATTACTTTCAACTATCAAGACAGGTGTTTCTGGTACTCAGTTTCTGTGTTTACTTGCTTTTCACTTTTTTTAGTTAACTTTGGATTTCACTATTTTGTGAAAATAAATCTAGAGTAGTTCTTTAGAGTGTTTGTTGTTTCCTATTTTCTTAGTACTACATTTTTGACTGAACACTTAGGTACCTCACCAAGTCTATCCAGCTGAAAGTAGAAAGCAAATTTGTAGAGAGATTCAGTGTTTTCAGCATTGTAGGAGCTCTACCTTAACTGGGAAGCAAAAAGGAGCGAATGTGCCTTCTCAGAAGCTCTAGCAGGAAGGAGGAAATAAAATGCTGGTGCTGCCAGGACAGGGATGTCCTTCCTGGCTGCCAGGGCACTGCTGACTTGAGTTCAATTTGCCATTGAGCAGGACACCCAGGGCCCTTTCTGTGGCACTGCTCTGCTGCCTCTCATTCCCCAGTCTGTCTGTACATCCAGGGCTGCCCCATTCTAGGTGCAGAGTTTGGCACTTGTCTTTGTTGCACTTCATACAGTTTTCCTTTTCGCCTTCTTTACTTGCAAGATTAGTGCAAATTGAATAGAAGATGAATATTCCAAGCTTGCTACTAACTCATCTATACATATTACTGTAATACCATTACTCATCTATGCATATTATTCATGTTACTCTGTGAGTAATTTCTACATTTTCAGAAGGGAATTCTGTTCAAGTTCAGTGATCCAGGACAGCCAAACAAGTACAATTTTTGAGAGAGTATGTGTTTTTTTCACAGAATTTTGAATCTTTGTTTTTTTTTCCCAAAGTGCAAATACCATGCTTGAAAAAATGAATGTAAATTATTTTAGTCTAAAGCACCTTGCAGCTTACCTCATTGTTGCCACGCAGGACTGCTTTCCTGGCTTGTTTTTACAGGACAGTTATATATTTGAATCGGCTGGAAATTAAAGGGACTCTATAAATGGAGAGCAACAGTTATTCACATGCTACCCAGCATTCTTTTACAAGTAAAAGTTTCTCTCAATTATTGACTGATATATGCATTCATGGCAATTATCCCATTCCCTTTCCTATTGCTCAGTTGAATAATTATCTCTGCCTTTCAATGAGCACTCCTGAAAGAAGTCATTGCACCAGATGGTTAGAAAGAAAAGAACAGTCTGTTTCTCTGCTTGTAAAATTGCTGCTTTGTGCCAGGGCAATGTCTGTGTGTCCCATCCTGAAGTTCAGCTATGGAGATACGAGTTGGTCTCCAGAAAACCTGACAGCTGTTCCTCTAGCACCACTAGAACATATATTTGGCTACCACAGTCACACAAATAAAATAGAATTTTACCCCAAGAATATTTTATTTTCTGGGTCATCTCTTTCACACTCACTCTCACTAAGATTATCAGTTGTATCAGAAGTTTAAGACAAAACATTTTGGTCTTCCCATGAGATTTGGTGGCTTGGAAAATACGAGTGCAAGCACATAAAAGTAGGATATGCAGGATGCAGGACAGCAGTTATAAGAAAGCTGTGCTCCTAGGTTGTTGGAGAGAGTTTTGTTCCTTTAAAACTGGCTGAACAGCCAGAGTCATTAATTTTGATTTGAGAATGGTACTGTGAAAACTCAGAACAAGAATTTGTTGAACTTGTTGAATCATTGAACCTCTGTGAAATTCCGTAAGAGCAATTTGTTTGGGCTATAAAAATTTCCTTCTTAAAACTACAGATTGGTCATTTGTGTGTATACCAATCTGGATATACCCACATATACAGGTCTTCCCAAATCTGAGATCAACTCTTATTATTATTTTGTGACAAGAGGTCACTGAAACAATTTCAAGTAGCTAACTGCTTGTTCTAGTTGCTTCATTTTATAGGAACAATCAATCCTGACTTCTAAAATTATTAGCAGAAGTGGCAACACAGCATTTATGAGGTCCACTATATCCCCATCAAATGTGCTTTTGGAAAAGTGAACTTTAGATCCTCTTTCAGCAGTTTGCAACCTAGTTGCAACACTTACCAGTGCTATTGAAGCAATTAATTAAACTTTAAAAGCATACCTAAAACGAAAACATAAATACTATTTGCTGTTTATGAGACTTTACTTGCCATACCTTCTAGTGTTAACAACAGGTGTAGTGATAGGCAATGATGATATTATTCTATGTCTCAAAATAAACGTCTATTTAGGTTTAAATTAGCATCACGGCACTTTCCAACAAGCAAATGCAGATAAATTCTGCCAATTAAGTTATGAAATTGCAATGCCAGATTGACCTCTTTTTAAAAGTCATACAATATTACCTGCAGAGAACACAAAACTGACGAAAATAAAATGCCTGCATCAAAGAGCAGTATTTTAACCCTCGTGCTAAGAAAACGGGGTCCCCTCCCTTGGCGGACAGCACCTCTTAACAGCACCCTGCAGTAGACGGATGCAGCCAGGCAGCAGCACGGCTTAGCAGGGTGCAGCACGGCACGGTACCGCGCAGCACGGCACAGCATAGCATCGCGCAGCATAGCACAGCATCGCGCAGCACGACACAGCATAGCAGCGCGCAGCATAGTACGGCGCAGCACGGCACAGCATGGCACAGCATAGCACGGCATAGCACAGCATCGCGCAGCATCGCGCAGCACGACACAGCATAGCATCGCGCAGCATAGTACGGCACAGCACGGCACAGCATCGCGCAGCACGGCACAGCATGGCACAGCATAGCACGGCATAGCACAGCACGGCACGGCACGCGCCGCTCGCCTCCCCTCGCCCACAGCTTCGCTCACGTTCCGCGGGGGCCGCTATCGCCGCCTCCTCCGGCCGGGCTGTGCTTCCCCAGGGGTCACCGGCAGGAGGGCAGGGCAGGGCGGAGGAGGCACCGGCCCAGCCGCGCCGCTCGGCCCCGCACAAGGCGCTCCGGTGACTCAGGGGTGGCCGTGCGGGACGGCGGCAGCGCTGCGGTGGCGCCGCCGTGCCCCGCTTCCTGCGGCGCGTCCCCGCGCTTCCTCCCGGCAGGCTCCGGGTTGTAGTCCAGGGTCCTGCGGCGGGCGGAGCGCTCCGGCGACTCTGGTTGTCACACGCCGAGCGCGCTGCTCCGCCGCCCCCGCCCCGTGCCGGGCGCTGCCACAACAGCTGCACCGGGAGCAGCCGGCATCGCAAGCGGGACGCGAGCGAACAGCAGGCACGGGACGGAGAAGTGTTCACGTTCGGGGCGCGTTGTGTCTCATTAGCGGGCAGCGCGGCGCAGCCCCGAGCCCAGGCAGCCCCCGCAGCCCCGGCCCAGCCCCCGGCGNGCCAGCGGGTCCGGCCTCCTGGCGCTGTACCGGCGGCCGGTGACCCGCGGTGTGCTCCGTGCGCAGGTCTATTCTGGCGGACAAGACTTCCCGCAACCTCTTCTCCTTCCTCTGTCTCAACCTCTCCTTCGCCTTCGTGGAGCTGCTCTACGGCATCTGGAGTAACAGGTAACCGGGGCGGGGGCGCGGCGGGGCCAGCGCGGCCGCAGCGCGCAGGAAGCGGCGCGTCCCGCCTGGCCAGTGCCACGTCTCCTCTCGGCGGGGCCGGGCCTCCTGGCCCGCCGTCTGGAGGAGCCGCTCGGAAAAGCCTGGGGGGCCGCTGGAGAGCTTCCCCCGACCGGAGCCGCTCTCGTGGGCAGCGACCGGCGCCGCCGTTCCCTCTGCCGGGTTTTGGCGACGCGGGGGAGGCGCTCCGGCGGGGGAGCGCGGCTCGGCGCGTTGCGGAGGAATGCTGTTTGGAATCGGTGTTATGCTCGGTGCTTTGCTGGCCTTGGCCCGATTTACGGGACTGGGGGGCTGTAGGTGCTGCTTGCCAAAGAGATTCTCTGTTGGAGAGAGTGGCTTCATCCATAGGTTGATACCTGGATATCGCTGCCTCAAACATCCATGTCTCGAGGGAGAAACTGGATTTGACACGTCCTTGTATAGCTGAGTGGTACTTCACATAGCACAAAAATTCACAAGCGTGGAAAAAATGGAGGAGACTTGACTAAATTGCTACTGAAAAATCTGTGGCAAAACATAAGAAGAAATGCAGAATAACTTCAGTACTGGTGCACAGGATAAAGGTGGAGAACAAGCGATGGTGCTAGTATTTCCATCATGCTTCATTAGTGATAGAGAAATTGTTCGTGATGATATTTCAGTCTCTGTTAATAGGTCAGTTCAGAGTGGACTGGCGTGGAAATGTCATTTTAGTCCAGCAGTGTCCTCCTCACCACAAGCTGTAATATGGACACAAATTACTGGAGCTCTTTGAAGTCCTGAGTGAATGCAGCGATGTGAATTTGGAAACAGTTGCATCCTAATATTTGCCATGTTGTTCTGAATCTCTCAAATGACACTATAAAATCCCCAACTTTGATTACAGTAATTGCTGCTGTGGCACCAGTGAACATGCAGTGCTGTCATGGGCACAGACTCTTGGCAGCACCCAGACCATTTTGGATGTGTTTGGGTTTTGGCTTTGATGTTGATTCACTTTGCAGTTGTGTCAGGGTTATTGTATGCATAGTTTGTCTATTTGAGTATGGATTTTTTTCTAATAACTCAGCAGATGTAAATATTTTTCTTAGCTGTTCTGATATAAAGAGCTTTGTGTTAATGTGATTTTGTTCTAATGGTTGTCTTTTAAGCACAGCATTTTTTTTTTTTATAATGTGACCTTAAATAGTCCTGCATATGAGATAACTAAACTGAAAAACTTTAGTGATACTTACAAACTTTGTCACTGAAGAACATGGCAAATTGAAATTCAGAAGACACTTTTGTTCATACTTGAGATTAAGAATTAGGATTTATTGCATAGCCATTAGTTGAACCTTTTGTTTATGTTTCAAGTCATTAGTTTTAGGTGTTTCTAAGTCTAGATTTTGGGCTAGAGCAAAACAGTGTCTTAGTAAGTACTTCTTTAGTAGAGAGGGGTAGCAGAGAATTTGATGAGGAATGTCTTCAATCAAAGCAGACAGGTCATGCCTTGGAAGAGCAAACACGGAACAAGCAAACAAGGAACCCTATAGGGAGATTGATTTTGTCATTTTGAAGACACAATTCCATTACATACAATTCAAGTGCTTCTTGAACTCTGTCAGGCTTGGTGTTGTGACCACTTCCCTGGGGAGCCAGTTCCAGTGCTCAGCCACCCTCTGGGTGAAAAACCTTTTCCTACTGTCTAATCTAAACCTCCCCAGCTCAGCTTCATGCTGTTTCCTCGAGTTCTGTCACTGGTCACGAGTTTGCTGGCTGAGTGCTTGTTTGCTTGTTTCAGGTTGAAATTTGCTAAGTATGCACATTTGTTTATTTGCTGTTAAACTAAATCAGCTGTGGAAATGTCTTTGTTTAGACACAGTGTGTTTGAGTACAGGGTTTCTGCTAGTTTATACTCTGGATGATGTGTTTGGTTCTACAGTTCTTGCATGTATCCCATCTTGATGGTGTTTCACTGTATTGCTGGTCATTGACTTGATCACTTTGCACCCATTTTTTCTAAGGTCTTGTTATTTTTCAGGTCACTTTAAAAAAGCCTCAGATGTAATGAGATTGGTCTCTTAGCAGGCTCCCTGCCATTTGCGCAGCTCAGTCACTTTTAGCTGTAGCTATGATACAGAGCACAGTTATGCCACTGGTGAGGTGAATGGCATTGCAGATACAAGCATTGCAGATGCAGGCTGCTGACCCTGCTGATAAATCCACGTTGCTAGCTTAGGTCTTGAAAGCAGCAAAGCTGCATTGGTGTGGCACTAAAGGTAACTCTTGCATTAGTGAGATTTGCAGATGTGAGTACAGTGCCATGGTAACTTGCTGCATGGTTTCTAGTTCTAGAACTTGTATGGGATTTTGTTCAAGTAGCAGTCCTTATACACTGCTATTTCACAGAAGGTTCTATTTAAAAAAAACCCCACAACCAAAGAAAAAAACCCCATTAAACACCAAACACCTCAGAAAATAGTAGCTGTCTCTGCTTAGCCCTGCTTATTCCTTCCATTTCAAACTCAGTACAACTTAGGGTTACTGTCGCTATTTACCTTCTACCTGAATGTTTGATGTGCTTTGTGCTGGGTTTTTTCCCTCACTGGATCTTCCTAACTGCTCAGAACCAAACCTAAAATAAGCTGTTTCCCTAGAGATGTCACCTGGTTTTGGAGAGGGGGAAGATGTCACCAAAACCCTTCAAAAATTCTGTAGTGAATTCCATTTTGCTACTTCATAGGCATCCAGTCTATGGGTCTTATTTTAAAGTTTGTTCAGAACAGCTTCATCTCTCTTGCTTTGGTGGCTGCAGCACCTAAGGACAATGTACCATGCCATCATCCTTCTTACTGGATGCCTTAAATGTTACAGTTGTGCGTATGTATAACTCCATATATGTCCATAAAGTATATATATAAATATACAGAGCAAGACACTTGGTCTTTCCTCTCCTTCAAACCCACTTCTTCCACTGTTGAGTGTTTCATCTGAAATACTTAGGATTAATCTTGTAATTGTTTTCAGTAAGGCCGAAATGGTTTGGCTTTTTAATGTGAAGTGTTTGGAACGTTGGTTGATGAAACTTTGTATTTGACTTCAACATGAGTATGTGTCTATCCTCCAGAACGTGTTAAAGCAGTAATTGCTTCTTGTGCTTCCGTTTCCAAGAACTGAGTTGTATGTGTAATTATTCTTAGATAACCAAAGAACTGAGAAAATGCAGCTTTTGGGACTTTTGATTAGCAATTGCTCAACAGTACCTCTCTATCAAATGTCTTTTAAAATACGAAGCATTTTTTTCTGTTTCAATGCACGCACTTCCCTGCAGACTTACAGAACCTGTTCATGAGTAATTTGGTAAACTTTGGCACCCTTGTGTGTGATTTTAACCCCAGTTTGCCTATAGCCTACAAACTGATACAAGCTCTACTGACTGGCTAACTCATGAACTACTTTAAATTGCTTTGAACTTTTTAGCATGCTAGTTTACTTTAACTGTGGTTCTCAATCAAGACTGACAACCAGTTGTGCGTTGCACTTTGAAATAAGCCATTTAAGATGTGGTCTCTCAGCCTCCAATTCCTTCAGCCTCTGGCTCTCAGAGGTGTCTATGTTCTAGTCAGGGCTTTGCCACTGCTAAGGCAAAGATTTAAAGTTGAATTATGTTGATGAGAGATGGGTACATTTACTCCAGCGATTTTGATTTGTGTTTGTGGAAACCGCCTTGCACTATCACCAAAATCATACTCCAGGAGGATTTTTTTGCCAAGCACTCTTGCAAAGTGCCTTCTGTAACTGACAGAAAGAGTTTTGGCATCATATTTGTGTTGGTGATGAAGTGTGGATTTCTCCCCTGTGCTAGCAAAACCATGCCTGAAGCTTAGAAACAGTGTATTCTGCAGGTGTGTAAAATTAATGTCTGTGGGGTTTTTTTTTTTCATACTCACCGTGTGGCATATGGAACATAACACTTTTTTCCTGTTCTCTTTCAGTTTAGGTCTAATATCAGATTCTTTTCATATGTTTTTTGACTGTACTGCTCTATTGGCTGGATTAGCAGCTTCAGTTATTTCAAAATGGAGGTCAAATGATGCTTTCTCATATGGGTAAGAAACTTCAGACTGTTACCTTAATGTATTATAGTAAATGCTTAGGTAGTCATTTTTCACTTAAAATAAAAGCATTTTGCAGAATGTGAAAAACTGTTGAAAGTGAGGGGTTTTTAAGGTGATCTATGTAAACATCTCAGTTATAAGAAACAATAAAAATGTGAAGGCATTGTTTCTGGGAAGGTTTATCACTTCCAAGATCTCTGTAATCATACTAGTGAAAACAAGTTAGAGAGCAGAAAGTTGCCCTGCATTGCCAGGTATCAATGGTACCAGTGAAGAGCAAGCAGCCACATCCTAGCTGTGTCCTCACAGTGCAGTGAGGAGCCTTGCAGGAATTCCCAGACTGCTGGTGTCCCACTCCTCCTTTGGAACAGGAGGTTACAGCTGAAAGGAGCCAAATCTCGGTGATGCTGCAGTGGAGGTGACAAGCGAATGATTCTTGGAAGCAGCAGCAAACACAGATCCTCAAGGCTGAGGTGTTCCATCCTGTACTGCCCTTGGTGGATTTACCTGCTGCAGCTGGCATTTGACAGGCGCTTGGTTCCACTAAACATGGCAGTTGTGCCCTATAACACAATGCTGGTGCTACAATATTATTAATTGGTAATACTGATTAACAGCAAATGAGTTGCAGCATGGGCATTCCCCATAGCACTATTGACCTGTCAGCATTTAGCTTCAGCTGCCTTGCTTAAGTGTGAATCATAGTTTGAAACTTAAAGCACAGTTTAATTTAGGTGGAAGCTCCAGTGTGCATAGAAATCAATTTAGAGAGAATCATACCATGAACAAATTGCAGTGAAAGCATGTTCTGGATTAAGTACTGCTGAGCATTTAAACAGCTCCTGTTCCATTTATCAGAGAACAGCCACACTTTATTAAGTCTGATATTACATATTATTCTAACCTGGCAATTTGTTACTGTCAAAATTTGATGTTTGAAATAATTAATTTCTACTTAAAACTTTTGCTGAAAATCCACCTTCTAGAGGGGAAGCTAACACCAGAAAACTTTGGCTAGATTTCGCATGCTTATCTTAGTTTGTGGCTTCCAAATTACATTTGTACCATAACTTTGAGTAGACATAATCTAAAATGGAAAGATTTTGACATAATGAAGGATTTCTTTCATGTAGATCAGGAAATAGCTGATCTGGATCAGGTAGTTTCTGTCAAAGTACACTGTGGTCAGTTTTTATATACTCATCCATAATTTGTATGCTGTTTAACCATTTAGCAAATTCCTGTGTAAAACAATTGTTTGAGAACTAGAAGATTGCACTCCACTCTCTTAAGTAGTTCTAATTTTCAGCATTTAAATGAAAGTGGTAATATCTGCTGTTACTTGTTTTTGTTTCTTGCAGTTATGTTCGAGCAGAAGTACTCGCTGGTTTCGTAAATGGTTTATTCCTCATCTTTACAGCATTCTTCATTTTTTCTGAAGGTGTTGAGGTATGTTATGAAATCAATTACACTATTACCTTCTATAATTAATATGGATAAACATTTCTGGTTTTAATAGGAGTAAATTATTGAAATTAATTAATTGAAAATTTAAATTCTGTTCATAATTGGTTAAAAATCTGTGATTTGAACTGAGAATAAGGCCATCTGAAACCGCTGTTTCATGACAGAGGAACCCAGCTTTTTCAGTGCATCTGTACTAGCTTCTTAAATACTGTGTTTTGTTTATGTGTAAAGATTCTGTGAGATGGAGCCTGTCCTGTTTATTCAGTCAGTTAAGGATGTCTTAGAAAGATCTTCACTTCTCATTGTTAAAGAACAAATGAGACTAAGAAAGAAAAGCCCAAGCTAGTAATTCAGAGAAGTTAGTCATAAATAACATGCTTAGAAGTTGGACCAGCTTGTTAAAGAAAGAGCACTGTTCTCCAAATCTTGAAGTCTAATATAAATGGCAAGTAATAATAGCTTAAACATTTACAAGGGCTCTTTTCTTGCCTTTTTTTTTTTTTACATGATGGTTCAGGTAATAATTTCAAGATTGAAATTTAGACATTAAGGGCAACATCAAGGATTAAGAGTAAAACAGATAGCTATTGCTAATCAGGTTGAGTTAATGTTTTTACTTTTGAATGGGAAGGAAATACACTATAGATTTTTTTAGACTTTTAGTTCAGAGTAAGTCTATTGAGTTTTTCTTCAGTTAACAGAGAGTTGGGAAAAGCTTTTCCTACACTGAACATTTTTCTACATTGATAGGCTTGTAAATACTTAAAAATCAGTTAAAGCTGGGCTGAAATTGCCTAAAAGCCTGGGAAAACTTCAACTGTAGAAACAGGAGCAAAACTTACTAGGAAAATTAAAAACCATGACAGGCTCAAGGGTAATATTGATGGTGATTGTGATGGTGACTCTTTCTCTCAGTTACTTAAAAATTTTACTGTGCTAAATGTTTTATTGTGTTGCTGTTTACTGCCTGTACCTTTCATCCTTGTGGAGAGATGGTGAATGTTTTTCTCTTCTGTCAGCAGTAGTTTACCCTCATCAACACTTAGCTTCAGATGCAGATTGTATTAGGTCTATAATGTTTCACTGAGAAAAAAAAATCCAGAGGAAGTAGGGTAAAAAAGAACTTTAAAAAATCAATCTAGATTTGAGAATTTCTAAAAAATGTCATCATTTGTTCTGAGTCTTCATTTCATTCCCCTCATTGCCTCACCTTCCTAAGGGGAAAGGAAGAAATGGCATTCTAGACTCATAGAACTCTTAAGCAATCCACATACTGGAACAAACCTGGATGTTTTCAGAGGGTGTTGAGCCACATCCCACAGCATAACCAAATCTTATGATAAAACTGAGCTAGACTCCCAGAATTCTACTGTACTTTCACAGCTTTAAGAATAGAACTTTTATTTTCAGACACTGAGAACTGGTCTGTGGATCATCCCAAAAACTGGAAGTCCTGAGTGATTTTTAAGTATGTCTACATATGTGTTATGTATGAGAATGTTCCTGTATCTAAGTAGCTTTGTGGTGCCCTTTAATAATGTAAAGAGATTGTAAAACTCTACATTTGCTTTTTGGCTTCTTTCTTTTTTTCTTTTTTTTAGAGAGCACTTGAGCCTCCTGATGTGCATCATGAGAGACTTCTTCCTGTTTCTATACTGGGATTCATTGTAAATCTCATAGGAATATTTGTTTTCCAGCATGGAGGCCATGGGCATTCACACAGCTCTGGTAGGATGTCACTCCCAGTACTGTTTCCTTTCTTGGCAATCTGTGTTCAGGGCCTTCTTATGCCCCAGTGAGAGCCCCAGTGTTCCATTGGATGTCTTGTTAATGGCCATCCCAGGCAGATGTGTATGTGACCTCTTGCTGTGTTGGCTTCTGTGTTTTATTACCTGGGATGCCACTGTTGTACTTCTGATGTTAATATCCATGAACTGGAACACCTGGGAGTCCAGAAGCTGCTTTCCTGAGTTCATGCACTCACCTGCACTTTATTGAAAGATATTTGCAGAGCATTGTTTTGGACAAATTTAAGCTGGGCATAAGCAAGGTTCTGGCTGGAAAATTTAGAAACAGTATTGGAACCAAATTTTAAGCATGAAACGATTCTGCTTCAGATGCTTCTCAACTTAGTGTCTTTTGAATTGAAATGCAGAATTTATTTGCTCAAATACACTTGGTAAAAACTCTGGGGTTTTTGCTACAAAGCCTGTGGGTCTCTGGGCTTTACATATAGACTGGTTGCAGAGCATAGTCTTTGGTCTATAAGCAGCAATCTAAGCTTGAATTTTTAATCTGCAAATAGCAGTCAATTTCTGCTTTCTTAAAACACCATTTTTAAAGTGCTTGTATCTAATGAACTGTACATTTTTCAAATGTACTAGAAGTCTAGCACAAGTCTCAGAAGTGGGAAAAAAGCACTTGACTTCTCAAACTTGTTTTATTTTATGTGTCTATAAATATATAAAACATGTCTGCACAGCAGATGGTGTAGATAACAAACACCTTGTGTTAAGTTTCTTATTTAAAGCCATACCTTAAGATGACCTAAAAAATGAATAGGTTTTGAGTGGCTGAGAAACAAATGTAAGTGTACTTTTATTCATCCTTGATGTATTCATAAATTCACATGATATTGATATTTGTTTATAGGGCATGAGCACAGCCATTCTCTGTTTAATGGTGGTCTCAGCCACGGGCACAGTCACGGGGATCATGGACACAGCCATGAGCATAAACATTCCCATGGACACACTCATGGTCATGGCCATGGCCATTCTCACGGTCAGGATTATTGTCATGGTGAGTACTGAGATGATGTCATAGACCATCCTGGCTCAATCTAAGTCTGCAATTAATAACTGACTGAAAAATCAAGAGAGCGTGCTGTCAGCGTGTTGTGACCACACATGGAAGTAGCTTCATTAAATGTCTGGTGTGCTCTGCCACCACCATGGTTTGTGACTCATTTTGTGTGTCACTTGCAGTAATTCCAATGTTAGTTTTTAAAGATTTTGCTTTACCTCTAGTTTTTGAGTGTACACTGTAATGTGTGTTGGCAAAAGATGGAACAGCTGTATGCTATTGCAATAGAGTGAAATTAGTTATCAAGTGCTCTGTTAGAATTTTTTCAATAAAATCAATTGTCAAAGTTGAGTTGTTTTGCTACTGTTCTCCATTTGTATAATTGTACAGCTCAAGATATTGGAAAAAATGAACCAGTGAAGTTTGGGTACTAATAGATTGTTAGTTGTACTTGGTTTGTGATCTCAAAAAAGACTTTACCCATTCTGGGTAGCTGTAATCTGTTTTAAGGTGGTTATAGAAAAGATACTTGCTATGTTAGCTATGCTGAAATCTTTTCCGTGAAGGCAAACAATCTGAGAAGAGACATTGATGTAAAATATGGTCAGTAGGCTTCCCTACGGGAGAAGAGCTTGTGTAGGTAGCACCTGTTCTAAACAATGCCAGTGAAAGCCTTGTGGTAATGCAGGGTTGTCAGTCCTTCCTGCCTCAGCCATAAACTGAGATCTGACGTGACTCAAAATGTGCACATTTGTGTGGGAACTGGCAGACAGGAGATGACAAAGAGTATAAAAATATTTACTTGTCCCTTCCTTGCTATTCTTAGAAAATTGGTGTTTGTTTTCCTGTAGTTCTCCTGAAATTTGGTTGGAAAGCAGAGCTCCTTGCTTCTGCCTCTTCCTTGCCTTCCTCATGGCCCCCACCCTTGCAGACCAGTGAATGTAGCTGTCTGTCTTTTGCAGTTTGATACTCAAATCAGCTGTTGTGGAAATCATTGTATATCTTCACTAGAAGCCTTTCGCTATCCTGTAACAAGTTTTTCTTAAAAAATCTTTCAGATTAATACTACAGAGGCATTAATCTGCTTGGATGAGAAGATTTTTTTACTTCCTTGTTCCTTCTCAAAGTCTTATCTTTGTTTTTTTACATTAGGTATAAATGCTTGCTTAAGTGAAGTATTTCTGGTTAGCAAATTTATTTGAACCTACTCTTCTTGCTTGGGTTCTTGAGGGGTCTTATTTTGCTATATACTAGCAAGGTCTGACTTCTCCATTTGTTTTAATTAAGAACAAATGTAGGTAATTTATTTTTGTATATACCTATGTAGAAATCTATTGTGTAAAGCACTGTTATATTTTTTAAAATGCATTTTAGGACTTTCAACTTAATTGCTGCATTAAAAAACCATAGCTTGAGTGAAAGCTGATCGTTGTGAGCAGCCTGTCTGTCCAAGACATTTCTGAAAGGAGGAGTGTACCAGAAGGACCACTAAAGAGAGCCTTTGTCTATCTTAATGTGTCAATAATTGCCTTCACAGATGACCATTCCCTTGAAGTAATGCCTGGATCCAGCAAACAGATTTTACAAGGTATGGTGAGAATAAGTATGATGGTTTATTGGTTTTATCACAGTCTGCCTGCCTGGTTTTGTCACACATCTGTTGTAGAGGGCTCCTCTGGATAAATGCCACATTTTTCTTAAAGGAGCTGTTCAATGGAGTTCCATTCCCCCTGTAAACAGCTCTGCTGTGTCCTGTGCATGACCAGGTGTTGAGACACTCACAGGAGTCTAATGCAGTGTCAACACTGTTTAAAAGAGACATCCCTAAAGCTGGGATTCAGTTTCTGTTATTGATGCTGAAAAGTCAATGAAAAACTAGGAAAGAGTGGTTAAAAGCAGAAACCTAAGGAGCCTAATTGCAATATATGCTCTGTAACGTGAAGATGCAGATTGATATAATCTAGATTGATGCAGATTGAGATAATTGTTAAAGAGTACCTGAGTTTACAATTCGCATTTCATCAAGCTTTTAGAGTTGGCTTGTAGGCATCTGAATTTCTTGAAGTAGTATTGGAGTCCCTATCTCTTGAGCATTAATTATGGATAATTTAGATGTTGGTTTTGAGCTTTGATTGGCTGTTTGTTGGTTTTATTTTGCTTTTTTAAATGTTCAGGAGTTAAAGGGAGACAATTATGAGATGTCGGAGGTAGTAATCATTTGGCATACCCAAATGTGCATAGAGTTACCTCGTATTGGATGATCTGGCTTGTTTGTAGTCCTTGAAAAGGAACATTTACAAGTTCTTCCAGAATTTACAGTACACTGTACTGTGTATATGTATACTCAGCACTTCAGTTGAAGATAGTTAAAATATCTTTTTGATATCAGTCTTTTTCTGAAAGACTCATCTGAATTGAAGCATATTAAAAATACCTGATTTTATTTTAATTTTTCAATACTACGGGAAAAACCCCACCAAGCAAATAGAGTCACTGTCAAGACAATCACTCACAATCACATCCCACCAGCAGCTCAGTGCCTAGGGAAGTCTGAGCAGCAGCTGTATGGAGAAGACAGCACTCTGGTGTTATTGGGGAGCTGGTGTTGGATTGTATGGAATGTGCCTCTGGTCCAATTGGATCAGCTGGCCTGGCTGTGTGTCCTCCCAGCATCGTGTCCACCCCAGCCTTCCTCCTGTGGGGTCATGAGTAACAGAAGGCCTTGATGCAAGGCTCTGGAGAAACCCAGTTCTGTCCTGGCCAGACCCAGTACAAATGTAGCCTTGGAGAAGTCCTCAAAGGGCTGGTTTATAGTGGTGTGTTGTTTTTACAAGAGGGGATTACCTGTCTGGGGAGTAGTATTCAAAAAGCTGTTTCTGAAAGACTTCCAGTCACTGCCAGCAGAGAGCTCCAAAGGCTCAACTTTGACTAGCTGCAAAGTATGTGATTCTTTGTACTTGAAGGCAGTGTTATTCTTCAGAATAAAAGCAAGGCTTTTCATGTCCACAGTATTGTTTAATTCTCAAAACGATTTGTCTTGGATTTCTTTGCCAAATAACTTCTAGAAGGTGTTGTCAATTAAACATGAGCACGTGTCAAAGCTCTGTAAGCTGTTTCTGTTAACAGTCTGTCCACCTTAGACAGAACTCACTACTGTAGGCATCAGGGAATATGGGTTTCTGTGCTATAATAAGTGGGTATTGAATGAACAAAGTCTAGCTGCAGCTGTTAATTACTGTTCAAGTTAATAGCCTTGCTATGAAATACCCATTACTGCTAAGTGCATAACAGAATGTACATTCTTCAAATGGCCCATATTCTACAAATACATTAAAATCTTGGTGTGTTTGCCCCAAAAGTGACCACAAATTTAAGAAGTATAGATCATACTCTCTGGTTCTAGATATTCCCATTTGTAAAACATCTCTGAAATGCTCCATTAGCTTTAAGATTAGCAAGTAATGGTGTCCCTTGATCTTTTACAGGTGTATTCCTGCACATTGTGGCAGACACACTGGGAAGCATTGGTGTGATCATATCTGCCCTACTGATGCAGAACTATGGTCTGATGATAGCAGATCCTATTTGTTCTATGCTGATAGCACTGCTTATAGGTGTAAGGTAAGTGTTGCTGTCACTGGTATTTGGTAGCATTTTTGATGCTGGTTACAGTAGAAATTGCAGCTCAGAAGAAAAAGGGGTTTTGTTATGCTAATGACTTACAACATTTGCTTTTTTTCCAAGAGTGGTGTGTTACCTCTGTTCTCTGCAGGCATTCTGGTGAGCCCTTACATGAGCTATCTTTCCTTTTTCTACAGCTACAACCTTTGCTCTTTAATCTGCATATTTTGTCCTTCTTTGCATAATACCACAAAAATGTCTTTCAGGTTCAAACTGTTGAAAGCTTCATCTCTGTATTTAGTACATGCTTATATAAACCAATGTACTCCAGTAAATGGAGCAGAATGGTTTCAGGGCAGCAGAGTTGAGACTGCTGGCACAGGATGTGCCCTTGTCCTTGACAAATCAAGGCTGCTAGGTTTTAATTTTGCTTTCTTATCTCAACAAGAGCTGTCTTTTCCTTTGTATTTGCACTCTGAGACATCCTTATTCCTTTCAAGAGCTGATGGAAATGCTTCAGGTATTTCTGGATTTCACAGTTGTTTCTTCCCAAGATCACTGTGAATGTGAAGCTATTTGGATTAGAGTGGGCAAGCAAATATTTCATTCAGTGAATGCTATGAGGCTTTTTTGGCAGCAGTTTCAATGGTGCCATAGGGCAGTGTGCCACAACTCCAGTTACAAGCTAATAACGAAACACCTTGGTTTGTTCAGCAGTGGTGAGTGTCATCTGATGAACTGCACCACCTCTGCTTATAGCATGTGTGGCATGTTTATGGCTTGTGCATGGCAGCATTGACAGGATTATTGATGTGAATCTCCCTGCTAGTCAAAGCAGGGCAGCAGGCTGCAGACACAACGCCCACAGAAATGTCTGTGCTAGAAATCATTGGTAAATCACCACTTTAATGGAAACTTCAGAGATTTTGGCTTCAACATTCTGTAATTTCATAAATGACAAATTATTGCAAACTGCTTCTAGTACTGAAATGTCAAAAAATGGGAAAGAAAATGTGCAAGTTTCCAAGGGGGAAGAAACTACGGCTAAGGCAGAGGTATTAGCTGAGTAAAACACAGGGTTCCGTACACTTTGTATTTTAAGGGTCCAGCTTTGTGTACAGCAGAAAATACCACGTGAATGACAATTCTTTTTTTCTTCCATTTGTACAGTAGTTGAAATAACACTGAATTCCATAACAGAGGTGTCATAATGCTGTTTATAGGTTTTCTCACACAGATAGAAGGAATGTTTGAGACCCCTGTTCTGCGCTGAAAATGCTGGAGAAGTTCACTTTTGGATGTGTCTTTTGATCTGATACCAGACTTCAGCCTGTAATGTTATTTTGTTGGCCCACAGTGCTGTAAATGATCAGTAGAATAATTCTGCTATCAGTGCAGTCAGCTGCACCATAGTTGATAGAAGCAAGCCTTCATTTCTTACCAGCTGACACATCCTGGCACATCAGGGGAGCAAACACTAATTGCAGGGTTGGGTGGTTTTGTGTTGCTATTTTATTTGTTTTCTAAGCAGTCCAACAGGCTGAGCTATTGATGGTTTGGCTTGAAATGCACTTTAAGATCATAAATAAGATTACTGGCAGTTTCAGATGGCTGTTGAGAACTTGAGTCCGTTTTTGTAGTGCTTGACTTTAGTAATCTTCATTTACATCTCTGAACATAAAGCCACTGTTAATTTTGCCATGTTCTTCTTCATGCCGTGTTTTTGAAGTGTCCTTTAAGAATTAGTGCAAAAGGGTTTTCAGATTTTCCCATATGGCAGTCTTCTGTAACAATAATACAAGAGCCCAGGTGATGCTTACTAGGATATATAATAGTTTTGTACTTCATCTTTTAGAGTTACCTAAATCTAACCCAGAGAAAAAACTACTGAAGTTCTGTGAAATTTAAAATTTCAGGGGAATAATACTGCAAAAATACTTTAAATTGGTAATGGTAAGACCTGTGGCTAGTTCAGGTTGTGTTGGGGGGGGGTGGATATTTGGGGTTTGTTTGTTGTTTGTTTTGGTTTTTTAATTGTCTGTCTGCTCATGGGATACTTGTGGGTTTGAGGTGGGAAGGACTGGGATGTTCAATTTTTAGTGCAGAAGTTGCTGTCAATTTCTGTGGGCCAATTTAAAACCTTGATAAATAATTATTGGGGTAAATTTGGCTTCAGATTAAATAATTGTCTTCTGTTTCAAATGAATATTTGTCGATTTTGTTTGTGTCTATTTTAAACTAACTTTGGTAAGGTAAAGTGGAGTATATGTGTGTGCCCCAACAAGCAGACCCCATTCATGTGTGTTTAAAAATCAGGATCTGTTCTGTAATCAGGACCTTTGTGGCTTGAATAAAAGAAGCATAGTTTTGAGCCAGTCTGACAAAGTAATTAAAAAGTTTTAATGGTGTTTGGGGACTTAGCCCTAATTGGAAGTGTATCCTCCAAGTGATTGCTTACTGGTCTGAGTTTGACTTACAGAGTCTGCAGGGTATTAGTAGGGGGTAGGTTAGAGCCAGGACTTCTGTTTCCCAGTTGCTTTGTTGGAGTCTTTTGTTGTTGTGGGATTTTTTAGTTTGTTTTAGTTAGGTTTTGTTTTCATTTTTAAATCTGTGTTCTTTCTTTGATACTTTTGTATACGAAGAAGCAATAAAGGCAGAACAGAAACTCTTATTGCCTTTGATATTCTGTCACCAGACATAGTTCCATAAAGGCTGTTGCATGAGAATGCAGAGGAAAACCACTGCTCTTAGTCTAGGATTGCTTGTGTCTATGTGAGATAACGGTTCATTCGTTTTATATTGATTGTTTGCTTGCTTCAGTGTTGGGCAGCTCTCTCTGCCCTCGCCTGCTTCTATTAGTGGGTCTTCTCTGTTCAGGTTTCTGAAATGATGGCCACACTTGCCAAAGAAATGACAAAAATACCTGTATAAGATAACTAAAAAACTCCCTGGTGCAGTGTAAAGCTGTACAGACTCCACTTTGTGACCTGTTTTGCCTTTTGCATATGCAGAAGGGTTAAGCAGTGCTTCTTCAGAAAAGTCAAGCAGTGCTATTAAATCAAATGGTTGAGCCTTCTTGTAGACACCATCTCTAATTAGTGCAAATTGCCAGCTGCTGACAGTTGCTCTGTGCTCCTGTGATCCTTTGCTAAGGGTGCTGTAGGGTGACATTCTCTGCCTGACTCCTCCTGAGTTAGCACAGAACATTCTGATTGCACAGTGGAAATCCTGTGTGGGATCTGGATTTTCTGGGATGCAACCACCAATATCTAATTACTCTTTCTTCAGTTAGTCTGTACTATCTCCTGCAAGTAAAGCATAAATAGGGCATGCTTAAAATAGGCAAGTCTGTCTTACCAGCATTTTAATTTTTTTTAAGAAAAGCTTGACTATTTCATTGTATTTTAGGCTGACACTCTTCAAGTTTTTTCCAAAGTGTTGTCTGCATAATTATATGTGCCTTGAATCAGTAAACAATTTCCCAAGTCTCCAAACTGCTTTTAATATTTAAAACTAAATACTATTTTAGTTTTTAACCTTGGTATTCTAAGCCTTATTCTGAAATGTTGAAGCAATTTTAGTATTTCACTCAGCTATGTGAAACTGGTCACCACACAAAAGCCACAACTCTGGTATAAATCAAGTTTGTCCTAAACCACTATTAGACCCACATGTTTCTAGAAAGGCACAGTAGACTAAATCTGATACTAGATTGCACAGAGCATGCAGACTGCATTTTAAGTGGTCAAAGAAATGAGGCAATTTACTTCAGTCATTCAGTGAAGTTGTTTCCATGGGTTACATAATTTTTTGCATAAAATCTTGAGCTGCTTGAACATAATACAATAGGAAAGAGCTTTGGGGGAGGGTGTGCCAGTAACATTTGAGGCTTTTCAAGTTTGGGGCACAGCAGTATAAAAAATTACTTTTTGTAAGTGAAGTGCTGCATTCATTAAGATTCAGAAGGAATTTTCTATAGCAGAACCCCTCCAAACTAGTGTGTTTGTTGTTGGTGTTATTTTAAGCCATTATTGCTAAATGTCAAGCACTACCTTTATTTACAGGGTAATGGTACCTGCCAGCCTTGCTTGAGAATCAAGGTACTACATTGTTATGAGAACAAAGAATTCAAAATCAGTAAAGCAAATGTTAAACATGTGGTCCTTGTCTTGAGCAAAGCTTGCAGTCTGATTAAAATTGCCATTGCCTAATAAAAAATTTTATTGAAGTTCTGAAATAGGCCAACAGTCTTCACACGGTGGATATGGCTGGTGGCTGGAAAAAACACAGAATCTGGAAAATTGGCTGCACATTTGGAGCTATGGTGTTTGAAGAACCCTAACTGGTCTTGATCCTTAGCAGTGTTTACCTTCCACAAAACCTGTCCCAAATAGCCCCTATATTCTGTGGTGCTGAGAGCACTTAATGAATTTCCTGCTGCTCTCTGAGTGCAGTGTCTGTCTAAAGGGTTCTTCAGCCAGAGCTGTTTTCAGCTTTGCAGTCTGAGATTGTGGCATTGCCAGGGTCTTGCTGGCTGTGCCTACAGAAACAGTGCCATAACCAGGATGGGACTGGAATGGGCATCAGTATTATCTGAATGTGATGCAGGTTAAATAAAGTCTGATGCTTTCACTCTTAATTTTTAATTAAGCCATGTAGTGGTAGGCTGGATTTATCAGATTCATGTCAATAGTTTGTTTTGATTTGTTTGAACACCTTTCACTTCTGCAAATGGGATGTGCTGTAACATTATCTGCCTTTGCTTTTCTGGCTTTTGAAGAGGATATGTTTTTATTCCAACTATTGCTGTGGGTTAGTTCCTCTTTCAAATTTTATTGTCTTCTAAAAGAGTGTGATATTTTAGATTTAAGGCTTGGTAACCAGAAAGCAATGGAATTGTGTCTTCTTTAATAGCAAAGCTTGCTGACTGCTTATGCATGAGAAAGCTTTCCACTTGGTGAGAATTTAGTGTTGTTTTCCTCAATAATCTTATAAATTAAAGCAAACAAGGGGGGAAGCACCAGTGCAATAGCTGCTGTGGAGGCAGCCACTTTTTTTTTCCACTAATGACTAAGTCAAAAAAAAGAGAAAGCTTGGCCAAAACCTCTAACCATATTTTCAGCCAGCTTGGTTTTGTTGTCTTCAAAATGTTCTCTTCAGTCACATGAAGTGGAACTGATATTTCTAGTGCCTCCTAGTGATTAAGTAATACTGGTTTTAGTTAATGTTTGAGAAAAGAGCACACTCAGTGGACTTTTGGTTTTTAAATTAAAGGTTTTGTACTTCAGTAGTATGTATGAAACAATGGAAAACATCAGGCATCATAAAACTGGATTCTGTTGTTTGTTCTATTAGTTTGGCTTACAGTAAGATGCCATGTAAGTTAGTGTCCCTTTGGATGCAGAGGGACATCCATGGCTGCCTTTGCTCTGGACAGCATTTGTGAGTGCCTGTCACATCACTGGAGATGTCTTTAGGCTTTTCAGCTGTGCAGAAGATAAACTTTATATCTGAACACTGGCTCTAAGAGGAAGAAGGTGTGACCTGGCATATGCTTCAACTTTCACCAAGTATCAAGCCACATCTGATGTACCTCTGTTCTTTGCACTTCTAAGGTGTTCTTGTTTCACAGCCTGTCTCTTCAAATCTACTTTACAATTAATTTCTCTTCTTCTTAACTTCTCTTCTGTATAAATAATATACATCAGTTTTATTAAATAGCGTAAATAATTCGCGCAAATTAGATGTTGTTACCTTTTTTCATGGCTTTTCTCACTCTTAATAGTATGTTTCAATAAAAAGGCAGACTGCTACATTCTCCATTCTTTTAATTGTTTCCCTGGGAAAAAATAGGCAGCCTGTATGTGTGGGGTTTGTGAAACTTTTGGATGCATATGTTAGAGAGGCCTTGTTAAATTTATGGGAATGGAGTAGTGTTCAAAATTCTTGCATTCACTTTGCATCCTGAACTTGTGTATTAGTCTTACAAGGTTTTTATTAAGAAGCAAACCTGCATTTTAAGTAGGGAGTGAAACTGAAATCAATTCATCAGTGGAGTGTGTTGGCAGCTCCAGCTCCCTTTGATGTAATGCTTGTGACATGGACATTATTTAGTGAGATGGCTCCATTAATAAGAGAACCTTTTTTCCCTAAACTTCTGTAATCCACTGTAGAATGTGACACTCCAATTAAGCTTCCTTTAGACAGATTGACAGTTATTGCATGGCTAAATGTTTGTCTTGGTGACAGGTCTGGTTTAGGCAACTCCTGCTTGCCCCTAATTGCTTCTTCCTATTTCTGAAGGATGCCTTGGTGGCAGTGCCACCAAAATACAAACGTGGGAGGCCATGTGCTGGAGAGCAGCAGGGCACTGAATTTGGCTGCAACAACTATTGTGTCTGCAAGAAGATTCATTTTAGGGAGGTGCTTTTTCCAGGGGTTCATTAGACAAGAGGCACACAGCCTGTCACTCCCTCCCTCCCTGGCCAAGGTTCAGCAGGGAGTGAGCTGAGCTGTCCATCAGCCAGCACTGCCCCATGGTCTAATGGAAACACTTCTTAAAACATGATTGGGTCATTTGTTCACATCTGCAAATACACAGCTGGGCTGTGCCATGCATTCCTCATCACTTCATGAGATTTTAAGCAAAGGTCCTGCGCTGTCCTTCAACAGCTGGTCCAGTTCAACTCTTACAAATGTTTCAGGTGTGCTTTTAATACCATAACTCCATGTACTGCAGCTGTGATGCCAGTGCTGAACTCTGAAATGCAGCTTACAGCTTCTGAAATACACAATCACTTTTGGTCTGGAATGTTAGATGACTTGTATGCTCTTGAAATTAAATTGCTATTTAAGCTTTACTGTTGGGCTACACATATTTGTCATCCACTTGAAAATTTTAGAATGCTCTACTGAACCAGACATGATGCATTACTCCTAAATAAAAAAAATCACCTTGCTGAATACTTAGGAGTATAACCTATTAGTGGTAGCTTCAGGGTACAGGCTTTCTGGTCTCCTGGTTTTATTAAAAACCAAAAAGTAATAATCATAAAAAAGGGTATTAAATGTCATCTTAGTTTGCTGATTAAACAAGACCATTTGGCCAGGAGGGGAACCTCTAATTGCTTCCAAATGTTTAACCCTTGAGCTTGGATGAGACCCTACACTTAGTTCACTTCAAGAATATGCCAAGTTGTCTGTTCCTGACAAAATAACTCTGTTGTAGCTGGACTGTTCCACACTAATTTTGTTTTATGATTACCCCATTATTATCTTAGTTCATAAGAAAAATATGCCTTAAACCAAGCACAAAAGCCAACCCAATTTCAGTTGAGTATTTTTATGGTTGCTTGTGAATGATTTGCCATTGGAGTTGGTTTTGAGCTATACAGCTGCTTTGTTGTATAACTTCCAAGACACCAAAAGATTTTATCTCAAATCCTGTGATTAAACCATTAATCTTTTGTGACTGACCACCAATTGACTCTGGAAACCATGGGGGAGAAATAATCTTGCCTTTGATAAGAAACCATAGCAATTTTGTCAATCCTTTTATTTTCTCTACTGGGTTTTCTTGGCGACTTTCTCAGCTTCGGGTGGAAGAACTAAAGAAAAATTTCTCAGCATTAAGGAATCTTAGGTTGCTCCTTGCACCTTTTGAAAATGTAATAACTAATTTCCTTTTTTTTTTCTAGTATTGTTCCACTTTTAAAAGAGTCCATTGGGATTTTGATGCAGCGAACTCCTCCTTCCCTGGAAAATGCCCTGCCTCAGTGCTACCAGAGGGTGAGCTCAGGCTGTTTGTGCTCTCATCAAGCTGCTGGCTGACTGAGCCTCAGCTGCCTGTGTGAGGATATTTTATCATGTTTTTCCAGTTATGCCTTAGAATACACAAATGGAGGTACCAGTTTAATGAATACTTTCCCAGAGTCCTCCATTGCATGTAGCTTCACCTCAGTTTGTGTTTTTAAAATATTCCCTATTAGTTCAGAAAAACAGATCCTGAAGCTGTTCCTCCCCAAGTACTTTGTGCTTACACATAACATTGGAAGTGTATTTATGAGACTACAAAGATTACTCAGGATTTGACCTGTTCTCCTGCTTAACTTTTCTATTAGTGTGCTATGAAGTGCCTTTGCAAAGTGAATACAAAGCACTTGAAGGAGTGCTGCCTTTCCTCAGGAGTTATGTAATCACCACATGGAGGGTTTGCTGAAAGAGGAAAAAACGAAAGGATTGGCAGGACACATCTATACCCTCACAAAATTCTAAATGATATATGAATAGATTTCTGTTAAAGCTGCAATCTCACAAATTGTTTCATGGCAAAATGCACACATTTGTAAAAAGGGCAGTTTTAACTGGATACCATCTCAAAACCAGTAACTGTGACTTCTCTCTCGTGAACACCTTCATTTTCAGAAGTGGTTTCAGTAAAATATATGTAGAATGTAAATGCAGCAGGGTTCAAAATCACAACACAGACAGAAAATCGTGACATGGACAGAAATTTTCATCTTAAAATAACTGAGATAGAAATGTTGGTAAAAGATGACAAAATGCACAGTGAACTAGAAGTAAAAGAATGTATCGGCCTTTATAACTTTCTGTAAAAAAGCATAGTACAGACCAATATTTTCTGAAATACACTTTCTAAAATTTGCCTCTATTTTTAGGTGCAGCAGTTGCAAGGAGTCTACAGTTTACATGATCCACATTTCTGGACCCTCTGTACTGATGTTTACATAGGGACTTTAAAGTTATTAGTAGCTCCTGATGCTGATGGAAGGTGGATTCTAAGCCAGACTCATAATATTTTTACTCAGGTATGTCTTATCAGTGGAAATCACATCTCAAAGTGGAAATTGCCTGTTACGTGATGTGACATTGTAATTCCTATCAAGAAAGGTTAAATATTTCTGAGTTTGGTATCTGTTTTGTAAAGCTTCCCTGCTCCAGCTGTACAGAACAATTTCAAAATACTCAGTTGTGTGGATGGAATTACTGTACCTCTCTGCATTAGTTTTTCATACCACTTTATAGAAATAACAGGTATAGTTGTCTCAGGTGTTTCAAATGGGGTCAATCTATTTTGACCTATAAGAACCTAAGAAAACAGATGAGGCTTCTCTTAGGATAGAGTTTCTCACTATAGACTGGACCTGCTCAGGCTTTTCAGCTTGCACATGTGATGGCTTTCTGGACAGATTCACTGTGTGGAACTGGTTTGAACAACAAGTCCCACTTTATGCTCTTGTGCTCACCTCCATTTTAAATTGACACTTCTTCAAGAAGCTTGCTTTTCAGGAAGTTAAACTGGCACAAAAGAAAGTAAGAATTGCTTTTGTGCAGTTTCACATGTGGCAGTTCTTTAGGATGAATCAGAAGAGAGGTAATGTGGCAAAGCTAATGTTAATCCATCATTATGTGTGTGCACTTGACTGTGTGAAGAGCTCCTTACTCATCTGCTGTCCTCTGAGTGATGTGCTAAATGTGGAGATGAATTACAGAAAAATAAGATGTTGAGGCTTTTTGCTAGGTCACTTACTGATGTGGGCTGATGTTCAGGACAGGAATCTGCTTTGGCTTTACAGCATTTTTAACCCTCCTTCCTTTTCCACAGGCAGGAGTAAGGCAGCTTTACATACAGATTGATGTTGCAGCCATGTAGTCCATTTCTGGAATGGTGCTGTTGGACCAAAGTTTTCAGTACTGTACTGGTGTAACAACACTTCTTGAGACAGAGCCTGCCTCCTCCACCACACCTAGAATCAACTGAACAGATTTCTGCCCTCAGGCTACAGAGGGAGTTCACTTCTAAGGAGTAAATATTGAATGAATGTTATGGACTTTGGGTCTTGTTTTTTTGGGGGCCCCTAAACATGTAAGTTTTTGAGGGTTTTTTACTTAATAAGATTGTGGTACTGGAAACCCTGTCATGTCTTCAGTGAAGCTGCTGAAACCACTGCTCATTCCCATAAAACCAGTGTTATGGCAATTGGAAACTTGTTTTGTAGACAATGTCACAATGGCTGACATGCTTCAGTATAATTGTATGTTTGTACAATTGTTTGTACTTTGCAAACTTAATGAACCAAACCATATTGGGTTTTCAAAGTGCCTTTTATATCAGGAGAGCTATTTGCCAGCATAAATATGGAGCATCCAAGGGTTTTATTACTTTTACAAATAATCTTGTATGCAGTCTGATTATTTCCTAGTGATGTATGGGGGGGTGTGTACTTACAGAACTGTAGATGTTAGACTTCCATTATATTTGCATCTTACCAGACAAAAGTTCTAAATGAAAAAGACAAAGCTGTTGTGAAGAGACTTGCTTCTGAGACAGGCTGGGTATTTTATTGCACATATCTTGTGAAAATTATTTTAGTCCAGATATTAGATTTAATTCCAATTCTTAGTCTCTTCATGCTGTTGAGAGTAATGAGACATTGCATGATGCTGTCACTTAAACAATGGGCAGTTGAAGGAAGATGCTGGTGATGGAAGCAATGCTTGAAGTTTTTTATTTTCCAAATTATGTGGTGGAAAAAACTAAATCCTGAAATTGTGAAAGCTTAAGTCTCCTTGATTTTAATAAGTTGTTACAATTTTTATTAAAGTGATGAAGTTCAAATTTTGCATTTCCAAATATTGAAAATAGTTGTCTCTGGTAGTTATACCCAAAATGGAAATAAGGACTGCTTTTCATACTGTTTTAGCTTATGCTTTTCCCAGGTTGACAAATCTTACATCTTTGACTATTTTACTGTAGCCATGTATGTTTTCATAGGGGAGAAAGTTCTCCATGCAGTAAGGGTTGTTAGATTGGGTTTTTTTCCAGAAACATTCTTCTGTCATGTATTTTCTAGCATTTGTAATCATTTTACTCAGATATCTGAGTGTCACTTTCAAAAGCAATCTGCTGTGTTTGTTTGGTATTACAGATGATAGTTCCACTATGCTGTAGTAGTTCACTTAGTAATGGAAGACTTTTTAAGAGACAGAACATGGTGAAATAAAAAGCAAAACAGGCATTTTTCTGAGAACTCATAGCTGCCACTGATTGGTATGGATTTTATTTTGGTACCTGTCAGAGGTAGTACTAAAATCGAGGCCCTGAGAAGCTGACAATGTCTGTGCAGTAAGTGCTAGGCACTCTGAAATCACTGAAGATTGATTTGCAGAAATGGTTTGTTTGCCACTGATATTGTTGAATTTCCCTCACAGATATGAAGAGTTTCTTGCATTCATTCTGTTGTTCCTGTGTAGCACCTGATTGCTTTTTATGTGAAAACACAACACTTGCCAAATTTGATGGCGGTTCCTGAATTTTCCAGTTGAGATATTGAAATGTAAATGTTGATTTTGTCCAAATCTTGGGGGTCTACTCCTGTGCTTGGAACTGGAAACTGGGTGCAAAAAAAAAAAAAAAAAAAAGAAAAAAAAGGCAGTACAAAGCCACCTATAATACTGGTTTTAATCTCTGCTGTCTCTTCCAGTCTTCAGCTCCTTCCATTGGCATTTCTGATCCTGTTTGCTGTCCCTGGGGATGCAGGCACAGTGCCCTCCTGCAGGCTGCCTGTTCCTCATCCCTCTGTCCTGGCCTTGCTTGGCCTCTGCCAGGCTCTATCCCTGTCCTGCTGGCAGTGCTGTGCCAGGCCCAGTTCTGACTGGAAGATGCAGTTACACAGCACAGGCTGGGCTGCAGGAGGCTGTAGAGCAGATCTGAGTGCTGCAGGTTTGTACCATGTGCATGTGTGTTCACAGACAAGGGCATGAAAATCCAGTTGTGATTCCAGGGTGGAGATACTGCTCTGAAGTGTGGGGCATAGTGACTGCTGCTTGCTGCCTGCCAGCAGGGCTTCCTCATGTTTTAATAATTACCTTTACTGCTATTTGGGGCTAGAGAAGACCAGCTGGTATCACTTTAAAGGCAAGCACTAGACAGGTTCATTACAATTGTGTTATGATCCAGGAGCAGGCTTGGGTTTAAGTCATCTTTACACCAGCATGTTTCAGGATTGTTCCAGGACTAGTTGAAATACCATAGTGCTGCCCAAGTTCTGAGCTTGGCCACTATCTTAGTTTCTTAATGAAAAGACAACTGCTACTATTTGTTTCCAGGTGAGAACTTGGCAGAGTGGCTGTTTGTTTGATGGTGGTGATAGTGTTCTTTTAAATCTACAACTACCAAATTTTTAATATGAGGAATGGAGTGAAAAAGCCTATACACTGTTATAATCATACAAAGATTTTAATAACTTTTGATATTTTTTTTTGCTTATTATGATTTAGCTGATTGTTAGAAGCATATGTACAAGTCAGTTTTCTAGCCAAGCAAGATAGCACTTCATTATGTTTAAACTTTTCTAGTAAGAAATGTATCATTTGTTTGTCAGATATAATTGGGGATAGTGTAGGGAAGTCAGATTCAAAATAGACTTGAGCCTTTTTAGGCTTTCTGAGAAAGGATAACCATCACAAAATTCTACAAACACAGTGTAAGACATGTTCAGTCAGTAACTGCAGTCACATGTAGTATGTCAGTAAACAAGGGACACCTGATTATTTTTTCACTTCCTAAGGGAATACTTGCTCAGGTTTTAGGGGAGTACAAACCAAGCAGCTGAAAGCAAAAGTGCAGCTTTCCTTACCCTGAGAGCCAAAGCAGCATTATTTGTGTTTTGCTAAGTACTTACCACTGGCTGCTTATGTAACACTTTGCTATTGACACTTCATTGGATATGCAAGGCACATTTCAACAAAGACTTGTGTGAATGACTGACATCCAGAGATGGGTGAATGTCTGCAGATCATGTGCTAAAACGCAGCTTCCTGGTAGCCAGTACTAAATTTTGAATCAAGTTTTCAAAGTGTGCTTTGTTCTCATGTTTTCATGTAGCTGATATTTACTGTGGGGTTACTGGTCTGTCTTTATGGGTTATTTTTTATTGTGACTGAAACCAGTAACTTAAAACCCTATTGTTTCAAAGACCAAGCCTGCAAAATGCATGATTTTTACCACACCTACAGCAAAATAAGATAAAACAGATGTTACAGAGTATCTGTATTAAAATGCCTCAATGTTTTTTGTGCTAAATAACAGTGGAAGAAAACTCCTCCTAAGAATATGCACAGTAAGGACTGGTCCTTCCTAGGCTAATCTGGTAAGTGTACAGCTCTGGATAGACTGGCTCCTTCCATCAGCAGGGCCCCTACAGAGAGCTGAGTTACTCCTGTGATTTGCTAAGCTAAGATGAAAAGTAAATAAACAACTCTGCTTTTTATGTAATAAAGCCTACTAAAGCAAAAGTTTAGTTGCATCATTAGTAAAAGCTGCTGACACTATTTTTACACAAAATTTGAAGCTGCTACTGCTAATAAAATGGACCTTAGTGACTTAACCATTCTTAATTTACTTTTCTTTTAAGAAGTAAAGCTAGGTTTAAAGGTGAAGGAAAATTAACAGTTTTTCTTTTTAACAGTTGTAAGTGAACCTGTTCTGGGAATGTAAACAAGATACAAGAGGAGAGAATCTGCTGCTGAACTGCAGTTTTCCACCTTCTGCACATAGTGTGCAAACAAATTGTAATGTCCATGGCTTTTCTTTCACAGTGCAAATTTCAGTTGCAGTTGCACAGTACAGATTTTCAGTTGCATGCTTTTATAAAATGCAAACCCTTACCTTTCCTCATGATATGACGTCTTTAAATACCAGTTCAGAGCAACAATTTTAGTTAATTATTAAACCCTGTCCTTTTTTCTCCAGCAGCTATCAGATTGCTATGATTCTTGATTATCCCACCCCTTTAAGCAGGATTTATTTTCTTTCTGTCTCTCTGATCCTCACTACTGACTCAGTGGTTAATTCCTCCTTTACACTTGTGTGAAGATCCTTATCTGCAGCTGGCAGGGGTTCCCTTTTGGACGTGTCCCCCATTCAGGCTTTGTTGCAATGCCCATCCCGTGGGGACTTCCTTGGCCAGACACTGCTGTAATGTGAAGCCATGCCAACCATGCTATGCCTGGCATGTGAATTCTGAGTCTTGCTGTGAGCAAAGTGTGCTCAACCTACTTGTCTGTTTCAGTGAGCCACAAAAGGTTCCTGCCTAGGTGGTAATTTGGTGGAAATAATGTGTAAAAAGAGCTGGGTATTTCACTTCCCATGAGCATTGGAGCCTCTCACGTGTATGCTGGGATCTTGTACAAGAGTTAAGTGATCACTACAGTATCTTGGCTGAAGTGTGAAATAATGTGAATGAAGCAATTGCCAAAATCCCTCCTGGTAGCATACAGCATATTGCTTGCCTTTACCTTTAAATTACAGGAATTAATCTTAGCAGTGAGCTTCAGGTGAATAGCAGAGTGTGTCAAAGTACCTGTGAAGAAATCTTGCAGATGGCACAAGGCAGCTCACTAAAATTCTGAAGACTATGTATGATTTGTTCTGGAATGCTAATGTTAGTAGCTTAGCCACGGCTTGTCCCAAGTGCAATATTAAGAAATTTTTAATGTAATCTTTTCTACTTGAATACAGTCTATATAAAATGTTAAATATCCTATATTGCTGAAAAGATATGGGATCAAATTTCTTTCCAATAAATCTTCAGTTTTAAAAAAAATATGCGTACAGGTCTGCTTTGTTTTCATCATACTGTGAAGAACAGTTGAAATAGCAACCATCATCATCTACAAAGTGATTTTAAAGAGAATTCTTGCAGTCTGTTTGCTGAGACTTGGCTTGAGGTTAGTTGTGGTTGATGCAGTTGAGTCTAGCCCTTCACAGATGCTAGCATTAACATATGAAGAAATCCAGTTCTATTTTAAGTTGCAATCTTCTGAACTAAGACATTCTGTGCAGCTTCTCCCCCTCTTTCACCAGCTATGCAAAGAGAAACTGATTTAGAGCATTCTCACATGTCTGTATTTCCTCTCCCAAGGCAAAGATGGACACAAACCTAACAGGTTCTGCACACTAATGTTTTCTATTGGTGAGAGAACTAAGTTTCTTCTAAGCTGAAAGGCAAAACGTAACATCTAATGCATTTACAACAACATAGGCAGTAGGTTTGGTTAATGCACTACAGCAAGTGCTGCCACACAGACACCTGGTACTCTTCTTACCCAGTCAGCAGCCCAAGACTGGTGGGGATGTCTGAACCAAAGGTTTAGAAGTTTCTGGAGGTGGCTACAGCATAGGAGCTGACAACAGCAGGTGTAGTTTGCAGCCTCAGGCAAAAGCAGGTCGATGTTCCTGCAGTGCTGTCCTCTGAAGCAAGAGAGTGCCTAACTACAGTACAGTCACAGCAATAACTTTATGCAATTGGAATAAAAGTGTAAATGCCTCATTTTTATTTAAGTAGTCCTTTGACATGCATTATTTTCAAAAGTGGAACTATCTACAGAGAAAAGTTTCAGCATTTCCAGTTCCAGAGGATGCATAGTGCCTGTGACAATTAAGGAATGGAGTGGAGCCCCCAGTTCCACAGTGGCCATCTGCTGCAGTGTGCCTGAAGCAATCTTCTCATCTGGGGCACCCACACGAGCAAGGCCAACACAGACTGTGTCTTCAGTAATTCCTGTAAGAAAGAAGATCAGATGTTTAATTTATTGACTAATGCTCCTATCATAAGGGAAAAAGTACTCAAAATGCTTAAACCTTAACAATGCTTTCTTAAACCTCCAATTAATAAATTATTGGAGTGGCCTAGAAAGAAACTTGCTCTTCAAGGAGAAGAAAGCTTCAGGATGTTGATAAGGAAGAATTCATTCAGGAATTGTGTTCACTTTGAGGAAACTGCTGCTTCTGATTCATTCTATGTAAAGGGTAAAATAAAAGGATTTTCATTTTAACAGTATTGAAGGAATAAACTTTTTAAATGAGGAGTAGACCTAGATGAATTTGTTAGAAAAAAATTTCTGTGACACAACTGCATCATCTTTATTAGCTATTGTGATTTCACCCTTGATCTCAATAAATATTTCACAGTTTGCACTTGACTAGTATTAAGGATTCAGGGTGAAAATCACAGTTTGGCATCTTTGGGTTAGCCAGATTCCTGCTGGTATTCACAAAGAGCAGAGTGTAACCAGTCTAAGTAAAACAGAGCTGAGAGGTTTTGGAAGCTTGACTGATCCAAAATGCTCAGAATCCTTCTGCCTCCTGCAGCATTAATGGCTCAAAGAGCTTACAGTTCCACATGGATGGAAACAGTGCAGGGTTCTCAGACTGAGGCTTTGACTGGAGCCAGGAGTGCACCTCCATGGATGCTCACTGAACTGTGCTGTGCTCAGGCTTGGCCAAATCCATCCCATGACTGGGGATCTAAGGCAGCCCAAATCCACTGCAGAGCAGAATTCTGGGAGTCAGAGCAAGGGAGTGCGGTTCAGAGGCTCATCAAGAGGTGTGACTGCAGAGGGGTGGTAGCAGGCACAAGCAGTGCAGTCATACCTGGTTTTTCTCCTTGGAGCCTTCTGTTTTGAATAATGGCAAGAAGCTGTTCTGCAGCTTGATTCACACTCATGTAGCGTGGTGGCTCATAAATCTTTCTTCCTCTGCAGGGAAGGAAAAGCAGTGAAATTTCACGTACAACCCAACCCATTTTGTTATCCCCAGCAATCTTACAGCTTATTTTAAGAGACCTCTAGACCAGCAGGTTGAACTTAAACAGGCCCAGACTCTCAGGCTGGGTCTTTTAGACAAGAGTGAAATTTTTAAAGAATACAGAAATCTGTTGTGCTCTCACCACACCTGTGAAACAGCTGGGCTCCAGCTGCCAGATCATTTAGATCCTAAAAGCAAATTCAGCTGCTAGAAGCAAGATGCAGGTTTTGCAGCTAGTCTTGAAGGATGCATTAGACTTAAATCCAAGGGCATACAACTGTTTTTCTGTTAAATGCCCTGTAGACAGATGATTACAGACTAGAAATATATTCTTAAATGAAATGCTGCTTTCTTTGCCAACTGTGGATGTAGTCAAACAGATTTTATTTTGAAACTCCAGAATAAACAAACCTCAATGATACTGTGAGACTTCACAAATGTTAATTTAGACTAGTTACAGCATGTGTATAAAGGAGCCATTTATATTCACCACTGTCAAAACACAGATTGCAGAGATGAGTAAGATGTGGCAGAAGCTTTTTGAATACAGTTAAAGGAGCATAAGAGCATTTTCTGTCTAATGCTTTAACTCTTTCAGAAGGGTGTTATGGATCCTGCACTTTGCCCTGTTCCAGCCAGTGCACAGAAGAACAAATACAGAACACTGTTTTGGATATTAATCTGTTTCAGGAGCTGACAGAACAGTAGAGAAGTAACACCTCATTCACCAAGAGGAAAGCCCTTTCTGAATTAGTGCTTCTCACAGGAACAGTTACAAAAAAAGATCATGTTCTGCTGCATCTCCATTCAGTTACTGTAAATAAAACCAGCCCTATTGCAAGGAACAGAAAAGTTTCACTCATTGTAAGAAGCCAAAGTCTGTGGCCATCGAGAAGCACAAGAGGAGAAGGCAGGTGAGTTCAGTATTAGACTAAGAGCAAAGAACGTTTGTTCCTTGTACAAAAAATTCTTTGCAGGGGCACTGTGTGTTTCCATGTATTTTCAAAATGGTGACTCACTTCATGAGATTCTCCAGAGACTGCTCCTTCACTTTAATATCTGTAGAACAAAACACATTAAAACACAGGTTTCCTACAAGTTTCCTACTTGGCAGGCAAAGCTTGAACAACATTTTAGCTATTATTTATATTATAATATTATTGTATCTAGCTATTAGACTATGGATCACACTGTACTGTTTCATCTGTTAATCTCTAAATCCTGTGACTTTATGCACCTGATTTTACCCAACAATAGGTCCAATTTCAGAGATTTCAGAGCAAATCCTGCCAAATAAAAATCCTGGTAAATAAACAAATAGGCATATTTACCATAAGATAGTTAAGTACTAGCACATTTGAGCACACCAGTTCATTGGGACTACTCCTAAATGAAGAGCACATTATGTCACAGAAGGTAACACAGTCTGACTGCTGGACAGCAATTACATCACTGCAGGAACCTGCATTTCATTAGCACTTCCTCCCTGCCCCAATCAAAATTTACAACAAGCTTCTGTTATGGGAAAAAAAGGATTTGGGCAAAACTGAAATAGAGAAGGGGCCTGGTAGGTAAGACTCTGTATAGCTGCAATTTAATGAAACAAATTGACCATAATCTTTCCAAGAGGAATTCAAATGTACTCAAATGCCCCACCGCCAATTATCATACTGAAAGCTGGATACATTTTAAACCTTGAATAAGTATTCCTTGTTACATAATTAATGAAACCAAAGTGACTCAGATGAAAGGGGTTAAAATGCAAAACCCCAAGATTTTAAGTGCCCAGTTTACGAAACTGCTTCCACATCCACGGAGTCACTTGCAGTTCAGGAGTTTATCAGCACTAACCTTGTTCATGTCACATTTGCTTATCTGATGATCTAGTCACTTGGGCAAGCACTCAACACATAGACTAAAGGCAGGAGAGTGGCTGCTGCTCACCGAGTAAGCACAGGGTGTGCATTCCATTCTGCCTGTTCTTCTCAATCTTGTCAAAGAAGCTCTCTGGCTTCCATGTGTCTGTCCAGAACACTATAGAAACAGTTTCTCCAAAATTGTACAGCTGTAAAACAGAGAAAATGCAGTAACACACATGTGCAATAAATAAAAATAAGAGCATGCAATAATGTTAAAGACCAAGTCATGAACTACCTGTAAAGTTTTTACTGCATTCACCTTTCCAATGCATAATTAGTAACTTTCAATATACTTCCTATTGTTACTTAATTCTGAAGCCCTTTTAAAGGCAAAAAACTTTGTAAGATTAGCACCAAAATTATTTGTTATTTCTTATTTTGGTTAAGGTTAGACAGCTTTGAATAATGCCTTAGTTCAGTGTTTTGATTCTACTGATACAGCAGTGTTTCTATTAAAATGGCATTTTGCTGCAGATGAAGCTCTAGCAGACAGAAGAAGTTACAGTCTAAGGACAATGGATATGAAGATCTGAAGAGGGACTGTGCAGGAAGCAGAGAGGTACAACATGGTTTATGTACATGTGGTAAGAATATTGCTAGCACAACACTGCTAGCAGATTCTATGTCAAGCATACTCACTGACTCTATTCTCAGTCCTAACACATTCATTACTATAAATCCCTCATCTTGGTGAAGACATTTGCAGCAATAGTCTTGTCAATCATCTCTGGTGATGCAAAAGTAAAAGCCATATGTAACTTAAGGCACATGGAAGTAGTTTTTGCTCTGAAACAGGGGAAAACCATGTATCAGTTTTGGTGTGTTTAGCTCTGGAATGGGGCCACCCCAGATGGATTTTACAACTTGCCAGTATTCTGTCTGCTCAAGCCCACCAGAGAAACAACAGCTACATGGATTATCCTTCCCACTTTCTCTGTACTCCTGCAAGGAAAAGCTGCTTTTCCACACGCACAACAGGAGACAAAGGCACTGCTGTGCTTTGGCAGAGGACTCTGTAGAAGCAGCTCTGGCAGCCCTGTGCCATGTGGGGATTCCCCCATCCATCCTTCTGTTACTGTGGCATTGGGCTGTGCCTTTAACTCCTTCATGCTGGTAGAGCAGAACTTGAATCACAGCAGAAACATGTTTATTTGTGAAAGCTCAGATTTTAATCATTCATTCTGATAAAATTTATTCAAAGATTCCTGGAATATAACTGAAAACACTTCCTCTTTTAAGTATTTCATTCTAGCACAAGGACAAGAACATACTGTGTACATTTCACAACCTAAAGGTTCTTCCAGTAAAGACAGGTTGAACCAAATAAGTTGCTCCTGATGTAACTTGTTAGCTATTTCAAGGCTGTCTTCTCGAAAATGAAAAAAAAAAAATCACTGTGCTTTGCCTATTTTTCATGTGGCTGCCTAGAACTCACTGCCATTTTGTACCAAATCTGTAGAAAAACTGTTAGTATGAGAAGTTTCTCCTTCTCCCCTTCACTGTTAGAGCACCTGGGAGCAAGATAACTTTAATCTCCCTGGTAGCATTCCTGCAATTTTCCACAAGTGCTGCAATGTCTGATACCATTTCCCATCAACACCTGAAACCACTTCCCTAAAGCAGCAGTCCTTGTTCAGAACAGAAAGTGGCCTCAATTAACCTTAAATCTTACCTTGTCCCTTTGGCATTTTGATAACCCAAGGAAGGAAAACTTCCCTCTGCCCTTTAGGAAAGGAAAGGATGTGCAGAAATGGGAAAAATGTTACTATCTGAGAGATATTTTGTTGGGATTCAGAACTCCTAAACCTCTCTGCCAGGTGTTAAGAATGAGTTGAACATTCAACTTCATACCCTACAGTGTTCGTTCCGATTGTTATCGTTCCCTTTTCCATTACTCATTACAAAGACTCTCCATCTTCTTTGCCAAGAAGAAGTTAAGCAAGTTATCCCTTTTTGAACAAGCACTGCCAGTCATTCACTAATCTGTCCTTTGTTTACGGGATTTTGCATTAATACTGAAGCCTGGATGTCAAAAAAGAGTAAGACCTTTTTGTTGGAAATTGCCTGTCTGTTCAGTAGAAATACCTTCAGAACACCTTCATGAAGTATTGATATCACAGAAAACTGTACTTACAGTCTCAAAAAAATACACCTGTTTTCTCAGCACCTGGCAAGTACAGAAGTACCAGTAAGACAGTGGAACACATTTTAATAACCTCCTAGAAATGCTTTTGCAGTTTATACCCCTCTACTAACTAAACTTGTGAAGAACAGATTTCCTAGGATTAATGCACACATATTTTTACCTCAAATTACAGAGGGAGGAATACTACTTTGGAAAGTCCCTGGTACACCATCAGTCTGAATGCTGAGGAAGTAGTAAGTTGATACCTCTATTGTGCTTGAATGCTTATAACCAATTACCTTACAAACACTTCTACAGACACAAGCCAGTATTTCATCCAGTATTTGATCTCTGCAGATGTGTGACATTTAAGCAAACATAGGAACTGCTCTTCACCAGGGCAAGCCTGCATTAAAGAAGGAACACATGACTGTATCAGAACTTATACCTTCAACGCTCTCCCTGTACCTCATGCAGAATTCACTTTGTTCCTAATTTAGTTTCCTCTGCTGTGTTCTAATTTCAACCTCTTGAACTCATGCATGAAGTATTTCACTTTCAAGAAAAGCCTTGCAGCAGAGAGAGCAGTAAATGCCAAGAATTGCACTACTATCCTAGGATTCAGAATTTACACAAAACAGCAGGTCCTCTAAAGACAAAACCCACTGGAATTAAAAAGCATTATTTCCACCAAGCATAAAAGGCTGCAGAGGGTCCCAAAATCCCAGGAATCATGCTTGTCACTGAAATAGAACTGTCTGACATGTTTGTTAACCAAGCAGTGTTACAATACAACTAAGGATTACTGCCTGCTTTGAGACTGTTCCCAAGGTCAGTAAGATGATGAGCTGAGTGTATTTGCAGAGACAGGATCAGGCTGTGCAGTGGCTGGCACAGCTCTGATGAGAGGCAACAACAAATGAAATTTCACAGCCAAAATGTGTGTGCTGCACTCTACATGAGGCACGAGGGGTTTAGTGTGGGCAATGTGTGTTCTGTACGAGCCCAAACATCCCAGGCATCACACAGGAGCAGATTTGTTAGAGTGTCCACATTCTGCTCAGGCACCAAAGTGCCAGGATTTCAAAGGGCTGCAGTGAAATGGTTGGACAGATATTTCATGTTTTCAGCTTGGAAACCAAACTTCTTACCTTCTCCTCAATGTTCAAAAACTTCACAGGAAAGTTTCAAAAGCTCATTTTGAAAGACCTCAGTCTTTGGAAACACCCCTTTCTCCACACACTCCCCTCAAGTAGTAACTGGCTTAAGCAAAACTTTGTGCACTCAAATTTTGCAATGCAATAGCTCAGGTCAGCAGAGGAAGCTAGACCTCTCTACTCTGAGGCAATGCCCTGCTGCTAGAGTTTTGTGTCTCACAAAATACTGCAGAAAGGTGTTCTTCAACTCAGTTACATCACCTCAGAACAAGATATAACTTCCTATTTTAATTACACACATGGTATGAAAGAATGACTGATGCTTGATTTCTGTTAGTATTTTAACCCTTCTATTAATGCTATTTCTTATTCTACTTCTTGTTTATACAACCAGAATTGATTGCAAATTGAGAAGCCAGAATGGACTCTGAGAGAATAAGTGCTGTACCACGATCTCACCTTAGAAAGTCTTCATGAAAGTGGAATGAAGTCCAATGAAACTGCTGAGCTACTTTATTGAAGAGCAGTCTGAATGATATCAGATACCTGAAAATGTCCTGATCAATTGTCCTCACTTGAAATAATGATGTGGTCAATTACCACAAAAATTTAGGGCATAAAAGACGGAACAAGCTGAGACTAAATAGGGAAATTAAAAAAGGAAGATCCACCATCCCCTCTAAAAAGTACTAAAGCAAGCAGGAGAGAAGATGCAAAATAATATTAAAGGTCAGCTGGCCAACAGCTGCAGAGAAACCAAGAAGTAAGCATTTCAAAACACAGACATCTATTTTTACAGCATCTTTCCCAGAATTATTGCTGTATCAGCTTCAATGGTGACACAGCAATTTTTCACTTATGAACCTACCTCCTTTCCTAACATTTCAAATAGCTTCAGAACTGGGGTTCTTCCCAAAAAAAGGAGTTACTACATTCTTCAGACCTGCCACCACACACAGCCAAATCCCTGAGACCCTGTAGGGCTGAAATGCTATGGAGCCATGTTCTGGTCACAGGTTACACTGCACAAAGGTCTCACAGCACAGGTGAATTATGGAAATTCTGACTCTTCTCAGCCTAATCACAACCCACTGGCAGGAACTAAGAGGCTTTTTCTTCTAAGACTATTCCTCCATGGATTTAGAGAGTCCAGAGCACCTTGCATTATCCCAGGTTACTTCCTCATAGATCCCAATGAGCATACCCAGAAAAGCTAAGACATAATTTATCTTTGTCATAGGGGTTCTGAGATAAAAGATAAGGAACCTGACTCAGGATTTTCCCTTTATTCTCCCTAATCGGATAACAACCCTCCAGACCATATACATCAAATTAAAGGACTCCTTCTGGTTTTTGTAGTGTATATTGTTGCTTGATAGCAGCTTAAAAAGTAGTGTGATTGTCAAGAAAGAGGTAGCAAGAATCACTCAGTCTTTGTTTTTGCTTGGAGCCAGCCATATGAAACAACCAACCACAAGCTTAGCTCTAGCCCTTTACGCTACTTTATTTAGTACCACAGACCTCTGGCAACTTCAAATGCCTCTCGTGAGAACCTTCACGTGAAACTGAAATGTTGTACCATTCACATATATGTGGCTTTGACACCTTTCTGCACTGCAAGCCAAGAGATTGCCCCACTGCCCCAAAAACTTCCAATCCCCTTAGTAGATGCCCGAGAGAAAGGAACTGTGAAGAAAACACATTTGGCTGAAGGAAACCCACTCCACATAATTGCAGTCTTCTGAAGGCAGCTGAGACAAATCACATAAAATCAATTGAAGGGACAAGCACATTTTGCTTTGGCTGCCTCTTGGATCTGCTTAGGAAACAGCCACTCCACAAGCAAACAAAATTCAGCTATCAAAATACTGAGAAAGCAAACTTCAATAGGAGAGGATTCGGCCCCCAAGGTAATGTCACCTTATCTTTAAAAACCTTCTAAGATTCTTTCCATCAATATCAAGCAACATTTCTTTCCTGCCCTGAAGGTGACTTGTTACTAATATGAAATGAAGATACCTAAAAGGAAAAAAATAACTCAAACCTGATTAAATAGATGTTTCTGGGTCATGTTTGCTAGTGACAAATAGCAGTAAGTTGGACAGCAATTGTGAGTAATGAAGCAGTGTGACTAGCACTGATTTAACCTTTAATTGGCTCGAGAAACAAATGCCAACTTCTTAAAGGCTCATAAGCTGGCAGTAACTGAAAAAAACAATCAGTGACAGAAGAGCAGTTTAACAGTCAGTCATTTCGTGTAAAGTCCCTCCTGTTAGAGCAAAGAGTGTTTTTGAAGATTAAGGCATACAGAAAGGGTGGGACTCCACTCCTGCAACTACTACAGTGTTTCTAATTGACTGTGAGCACAGTAATTAATGATAGCATCCTCCAGCTTCATCTTTAAATAGCATTTTTCAACTTGACACTCGAAACTCTCCTGTTCAGTAAAAACTCAAAAATAACACAGTAAGCATTGCTTTTGCATTTAAGTGATCAGCTGCTAGCAAAAAGGCTATTTTCTATGTTCTAACTGTAATAGTCTTACAAGAATGAAGTGGACTGCAAACAAAAAACCCGAGATGCATCGCTGAAAGAAACAAGGGCACATGCAGATGTTTGTTCTGAAGCTATTCAGGTGGAAAGTGGGTACATCTCAGAAGAAAGGCAGCTCTTTGCTGTAACATGTTTTTTTCCTAGCTACCCAACCAAATGCTTTCGAAACGAGCACCACTGAGAAATGAGCATCTCCTTTTAGCCTTTTATCTCATCCTGTGACTTGCCTCCAGCTTTGCACTTCAGTTCTCAATCCTTTTTCTTTAAGTTAATGCCATGATCTCAAGCCATTTCAAGTCGCATCATTCCTTCCCATGCACCATAGTTCAGCATGATGCAGAATCTTCTGGATGTGTTTGACCACCAAAAGTTCTGCCTCAAGGACACATTACCAGCACTGGGTCAGAGAGAATTCTGTCCTGAGAACACCACTCTGGCCAGTGACCTTCCCAAACCAACCCATATGTCATGCACATAAGAAAGGAAGGAATAATATGCGAATTAGAGATCCTCAGTTTCCTGCCTCTTTATTCTAGGGCTAAAAGCCATGGCAATCAGCCCTATTCTGAAACACTGAGAGTGGGCTTCCCTGGCAGTGTGTGCAGATACCCAAGTGCCTGACTGTCCTCACTGGTGGTTGTTCCCCACTGCACAGGAGAATGACAAACACCCACGTGGCAGACTCCAGACAAGGGAGCTGAACCTGCAGAGAACATGCTGAGAGGCACTGACACAGGAGCCCTTTTCTTGGCTTCTCTTCCATTACCATATTCATTTGTTTTTAAGGGAAAACAGCTTCTTCAGCCTTGGAAAGAAAAAATCTGGTACAGTGAAGCACAGCAAAAACAGTGTAAGAGAGACACAGCAAATTCCAGAGCCTTAGGCACAATCAGACTACCACTTTGCTAAGTTATACTGTCACAGCACAGCTTATCAATCTGCGAGAGCTTCCGAGAAGTTTAATTTTCAAAATTAAAACCCCACTCTTTTCTTCAGTATTCCAAAACAGCTTCACTCATTTTGTTACATGAGTAAGACAATCTAAAAAAAAGTATTTGTAAACAGATATGCACCCCTCTTTATTATTTGGCAAGAACTACAGCTGTGGCATGAAGGTAACAAACCATCACTAAAGCTCTACCAATTTCATTAAGTCACTGTCCAGGAAAACTGCACAGTACCAGAATGTTGTTGGCTGCACAGAAACATTGCTCTGATGACCAGAGATGTTCTTTTGTGACCAGGCTGTGCTGTAGCTGCATTTCACTGCTGGCCTAATCAACAGTTACAGCTCACTACACACATGGCCCTCTGAACGGCGTATAAAGGTGTTTCCTGTTTTTCTCTGCTAAGAAAGAGAGAGGGTTTGTATCACAATCTGATTAAAACAAGAAAAAAAGCACAGCCTTTTCTGTGGTGAAGCAAAAGAGGAATCCCTCCTATACTTGACAGGAACTTTACAATTTGAGACACAATAACTCCAAAACTAAATTGATGGCAGGAGACAGCCATGAATGTAAAGGCTTTCGAAAGAAATTATAAACTTCCAACACAACTCTAGTTAATCAAAGGCTGCTTTTTTGTAAGATAAACATCATTTGCTGTTTATGCCAGTAAGGAGCAATCAAGAGTTAAACATACAACTGGTTATATTCTGCCTGGTAATACAATCCCTATTTCCTAAAATGCCTTCTACGACAACAGAAATGTTGACTTAGGAGAAGGCAGCCCCTCCCAAGCCAGAATGGAAAAGGGGACTAATGCCAGAGTGAATAACATCACATTTCCTTTATGGTCTGCTCCCTTCAGCATGGGATAAGGAAATAGCAGTCTAATCTACAAAACTGCCTATGTGAATCACCTTATGGACTGTTTATGGTATACTCACGTTAGGTTTCTGGTATTTTTTTCCCCCAATTAACCTAAAACCTCTATACTCCTCCTTCCTGTGCCTGGCTGAACTGTGGGGGAAGCAAACTTTCAGAAAACTTAAAAAACTCTTTGGGCCTTGCATCTTCCTTCCTAATGAATGTTAGAGAACAATAAAAAAGACAGCAAGTAGTAGAAACTACTTGTCAACAGCCTGACAGCAGCAGCAAACTTTGCAGCACCATCTAGCCAAAAGGGGAAGGGTGAGCCCCAGCCACAACTCTTGTTTTACCCAGCCCAGAAGTGCAGTCATGCAACAGCTGCTATTTGTCTGCTCTTCATGGAGATTTTAGATACCAAGAAGCCTATTTCCTTCCTAAAAGATAGTTTTGCCCAAGTCTTGCATCACTAAGAAAGTGGTCACAAGAAGAATTACAAAGAGTGTGAATGAGGTGCAGCACTCCCTTTAGCATTAGCTAACAGGACAGGTGTCTCTGCATGGGTTTTGAGCCAGGTCAGAAAGGCACTCAGATTTCTAATCAAAACCAAAGATAATACCCAAATTCATTGCAACAAATTTTCTACTGTTGGTCAGCATTAATATTTGAATGGAGTTTGGAGTATTGATGTTAGTCAGTGGGAATTTCAAGGTACCAGGTGTTTGCTGAAATGAAAATAAATTGTGTTCTTTTGTGTACTGCTAGGAAGGGATTCCTCCTTCACTGATGGAAAGTTATTGCTCAAACCCCCAACTTGTCAGTAGTACATTTACACTCCTGGGCTTGCTTCTGGTTTTTGGTTTAGGGGTCCCATACACAGGGAACCATTCTGAACCTTGAGGGCAGGTTCTATGTTAAAGTGATGAATGAAAACAAGAGGGGGAAGTGTCATCTAATTTATATGTGATTAGTTATGATTTATACACTGCCACAACATCTTTCAGGCAGTAAAAGTAATAATGGACCTATACATGTGTAAAAAGAAGTATTTTCTGGGGGAACACTAGACCTTTTTTTACTTTAGCCATTCAAGATGCACAAAAACTGTCATTTGTTTTTACTAGTCCTTGGCTAGGCAAAGCTCTCCTCCCTCATCAGATGGGCAGAAAGTAGAGACAGATCACATTTATTAGAGAAGAAATGCATCATATTCATGACTTTGGAATTAGTTATGATCTGAGTTGGACATATATGCAGGCTTGTGCATGTATTTCCTACATGACAAGATCAGCGTAGTTGTCTACAGGGTAACAACCTCATTTTAGAATAAACTTATCAGGTATTACCTGATACCTGATGCTACCACCAGTAGTAGAAGGAAGCCAACATGAGCAAAGCTTTTTCTGTAAAGTAATTTGAAATACCAAAAGCTCCTGGGGCAGAGGGAAGTTAGAAAGCAGAGAAGAACAGAAGTGTTACTATTCATTTTCAGCTCATCGAAAGGGGCTTTTGCTGACATGTGGCATGCTAAAAGGAAGTGTTAAAACATTCTAACATTAAGTGTACAGTTGGTAAAGATCTTCAAAGTTGGGATTGCAACATGCACTGCCACAGCAGTAGAAGAGCTCCCCAATTCTAAGCTTAGCAGCTGAGAAATAACATATATGCATATACAAAAATATTACCTGTAAACCACAGCAGCCCACTGCATTCATTATTGAAGCATTATGAATCACCTTGTAAGGAATCCCCAATTTTACTGCACGTAACACTAAATCACTGTGTGTGGTGGCCCTGTGGTAAGAAAAGGAAAGAATTAAACATTGAAAACATGATGTTACCAAGTGTTCCTAGCACTATAGTTTGTTTTGAAATAAAATTAAACCCTTCAGAACAAGGACAATGCAGAGGTGACAAAATGGCAACAATATCCTAGTGGTTACAGGAAAATAAAAACTCCAGTAAGGCTTCCACATGTCATCTTCCCCAGCTGAAATGCCAGGCATCTTCAGTATGGTACAGCTCTTGGCAGCTTTCTAGCATCATTAAAACTGTAACTCTATTACAACTGTTACTTTATAAAGTAGCCTTGGAAAGTGCTTGAAAAGGGAAGTTCCATATATCCTTTATCTTCTGCAGGTATCTGTTGAACATGCCCTGAACTGCCAGCTCTGTTTGGCACAAACTTCCACAAAGCTCCAGGATTTCATGAGTGGCTGCACAGCCAGGCCCTCTCCCATCTGCACCAGTAGGTCCAGGAAAGCCCCATGCTCAGACAAGAACTCTGAACAGACAGAGCTGAACTGCACATTTACCTCTAAAAAACATCCTTAGACTGAATCAATTTTCACAATATTTAATCCAGTTTACTCAAATTAACAATACCTAAATCTGAGTGATCAAGTTTATTCTGAAAGAGTTAAGAATATTGTAGTTTCAAACAGAGCTAAGTTTGGCTCCAGGTCTAAGGCTCAGTAAACACCTTGCAGTGATTGACTGCTGCAAGAATTACTGGGTTTGCAGTTAAACAACTGAGATTAGAGCCTTTCTAAAATGGTCAATACACACAGATTGAGCAAATCTTTGAACTGCAACAATGTTTACATATGTATTTTGCTTGTATGTATGCTTATATGTATGTGAACTATGTAAATAGGCCTACCCCTTGGCTAAATTTATCAAACCTGATCAGTGACCTCAGACATCTCATTTTCAAGATGTACCACACACTTCTGTGTAGCCATTCCAAAGAAGGGAGGAAAGAAATAACATATGGCCATGAGAACACAATGAGCTAGGAAAATTGCTTTCACCCTGGCCTTGTTCAGTTAGCCTGACAGAATTCCCCTGGTTTTAGCCTGATAATTTTGGTGCTGTGTGTCTGACCAGCACCCAGTCAGCAGATCAGGTGCTTCAGACTGGAACACAAATCTGGCAGCAGCTGGCAGGGCTGTAAAAAGAAATCAATTTCAGTGGAAGAAAAAAACCAAGGAATTTGATTTTGGGAAATCTGAAACCCTAATACAAACAGGCTCCCAGACCTAGGAGAAGGCAGTAAAGTGATCTGAACCAATACTTTAGTTACTACACAAACATTGCTCCTGAATTCCAGAAGCAAAGATGATTTAAGAATGTCTGATCTTAGAGGAGACTGGTTTGACAGCCTTGTGTTATTCCCTGCACATACAAAAGACAAGGAGCACTGGAGGATTTTGTGATTATGCTAATACTGACCAAGGGATCAGCTGGCTTTATTCACTGAAATTTGCTCCAGCCAGTATTGTTTTTCTCCCAGCAGATCTGTCTATAATGACTGTAGCTAAAGGCAGAAGTGCCCTTATGAGCACTCAGCTAATACCAGGAAAAGTTTCATGAAGTCATCTCTCCACAGCTAAAGCTACAGCAGTATTTTCTGTCACTGATACAGATGTTAAGTTTATGGGCAGTAATATGAATGTTAACACCAGCCTGGAGTGGTGGACTTTCCATTGCACTACTGAAGTTGTCAGGTTCTCGTAGCACATCCATGGGTGTCGCCACCCATACACAGATAAAAACTTGCAGAGAACAACAGTAAGGATGCAAGGGCACAGCCTCCTTTATTGCTTTAACCATTATCCACCAATACCTGGCATCTCCTGTGGCTGCCACGTACTCTGCTCACCTGCAGATACACTTGAAAGTCTGTGATCAGATGCAAGTGGCCTCTCTTAGGACAGAAACATTCAGCACTCTGTCCTAGTAACCTCACAAGCCCCTAAATCCTTAGAGTTCTATGTGAGCATAGAAGCAGTTCTAGCTGCAATAGTAAGAGCTAGAACATAAACATTTTGAGAGAAGCAACTCAGTCAAAAATAAAGGGTAGTTTTTAAAAATTAAGTAGTATGTTAACCAGAACTGAAGTATTTTGCATTGAAACTAATGGTAACTGAGGCAGGTCAGATTACTGCTTACAAGTAGCAGCTACATTGCAATCCATGCAGTTTGTTTTTTTCATCTTGTGTACTTGTATCAGTCACTGGATCAGAGCACAAGGGGACAGGTAACATGGCTCTACACTGCACAAATCCTAGTTTTAACATAAACATGGACTGCAAGTATAATTAATATTTCTGAAATACAGGGTCATCTGCCCATAATTAGTTTCATATAACACTCTTGCCAATTGCCTTCAACGTGTATTTACATAAATTATCCACTTTTGACAGATGTGCACATTGCTCCTTTTCTCATAAATCCCATTTTTTCCCTCACCAATAAGGTGCTCAGATTTCATTTTTCTTGTGCCCCTTAACACTGTGGTATAAATCTTGCATCACCAGCTGGAGATGAAATTCTCTTCTGCATGGCTTGACATTACAGATTGATGATGCCTGACCAATGAGACAGAAGGACATCCTTCTGGTCATAGAAAAAGACTATACTTTCCAGCAGGAATAAAAAGTGGAAACAAAAGGCCTAATAAACCAACATGAGAAGACATTTATAATGACATAAGTGATTTTGAAAAACTAGCATATATTAAAGCAGATGATACAAGCAATTATCTGTGTTGGTTCTAAAACAACTGAGTATAAAAGCTGCAGTTTATATGTACGAACGGCAACTAAAAGAATATTCCCCCCAAAACAGCACATTTCTTATTTATGTGATAATCTAGAATTTCTTCTGACAGCAGACAAATCATGAGGCAAAACATTTGTTATAAATTTATAACAAATGAAATCATAAGTATCTGTATAAGGAAAGATTCATACATCCTGGAGGGTCCACATTCCTCTCTATAATGGACATCTGGGCAAGGAAACTCCAAAGCAAGATAAAGTGTAGAATAAGGAATATACAGACATAATAAGTGTTTCTGGTCTCAATATCAGTTTCCTCATAAAGAATTACAGTTACGCACTTGGCTTCTTCCTGTTGAAGAGTGGTGAAGCTACAGCAGTAATGAAAACATTGCTCTATCTTACCCAAAAGGATCACCAACCACAAGAAACGCAACATCACAGACACCAGCTTCTTTTAAAAGGCTGTCTGCTTCTTGTTCCACCATTTCTCGGTCAGCCAAAATCAATTCTTTTCCATAAAATTCTTCCTAGAAATTGAAATTAATAATGAACATCAAAATAAGGCACTTAGGAATGTTTTTGTATCTCTCTGGGAGCTCACTCAGGAACACAGCCAATGGACACTGGAATAGGTAACTTCATTGTTCTCCACAGCAGCCTGCCCCAGGTCTTGGAGAACCTCACCTCTCTTGCAAGAACACCTGAGCTTCCCATAAAGCAGCTCCTGAGCTGACAAAAATTAGTGAATGTGAACTTTATCCTGATACTGACTTGGCTTTCCATGCTTTCTGTGTGAGTGGAGGAGCTGCACTCAAAGCAGCTCAGTCACACCTGCAGGCTGAGGGTACCTGGGTGGGCTCCAGGCAGAGTTCATTTAACCTGCTGCTGTAAGGAATCCCCTCTCACAGCCTGAACCTAGCTCTACTTACAACACTGGCACCAAACCAGATACAAATACCTCACTAGCTACACCACAACCTGTTCTCTCAGATTTTTCCTTAGTACGTTTTAGCTAACCACATCTAAGGAATGACTTCATATTAATCCTTCATCTTGAGTTCTCTTTCAGAAGTGCTTTACCAAGTATACAGGTAAACATGTATTTGATCATATCCTTCATTTTTCTTCAGCAGCTCAGTAATCACTGTGTCTCTTTGTCCATTTTAAATGCCTTTATTTCCAGAATCAAGTTCACACATGTAAATGAAACTTCAGTTAGTTCTAGACATGTTTTCTGATCATACTGAAAACATCTGCCATGCCATACCACCATGCATTTTACATGCTCTTTACATGATTAAAGTTTTTTTCCAGGGCAAAGACTGAGAAAGGTATTTTTGTTCTAAGTAGTAGTCAGTGAATTTGTGTGGTATTACAAATATTAATAAATCGATAAAACTATTAAAGTCAGTTATATCCCAGAAAAGTTTTCCTCTGACTTCTGTGACTTCTTTGCCCACACACAACAATGAATTGATGAGAGTAACTATCATACCTGTACAGAAGTGGAGTGGTGCTTCCATAGAAAAATCCGTCCCATAGTAAGAGTTATAGGTATGGGACCTCTGTTACCAGGTTACATTCCCTTTCCTGAATATGAGTTCCTGCCCATTTTTTGGTTAGGTTTTCCTAACTCTATAAAATCAGGATATTATTTTCCTCATGAAACAGACTGCAATCTGTAAGATTCAACAGAGAGGGGACCAAATAAATGTGAAAGCAAATCTTGCATCTGTGATTCGGAACCATTGACAGAGTACCCTAGAGTAATGCTCAGATCTGTACTGAACCAACTACAGCCAATTTGGACACTGGTTTTCATGAGGTGCCTCAGCCCAGATGCCCATCAGCACAAGGGAGCTGGTCTGTAAAGCAGAGCACTCCAGAACAACACCACACATCCCTTCCCATGGGCTGCCATTGTTCCAGGCTAGCTTTGGCCCAACACTGAGCAAATGCACGCTCCAGAACAGCCTGGCTGCAGCCCCAGGAACACAGTCTGGCTTCATCCAAGGAATCTACCTGCATGCTTTCAGACTGCTCCACGATGCCAACCAAAGCATGCCAAGTAGAGAATATACATAAGGTAATATGCAGACTGACTGGCAGGCCACTGGGTCCAAACAGTTCTTTCACCAAACTCAGGGCCAATTTGGATAGTCAGCAGCAAGTAACTTTTAACAAACATTTTAGACCAAGCCAATAAACAAGCAAACCTTGTCATTTGAATTTTATTATCTGATTTTAACACCATCAACACAGGAGGATTTCTGGGAACTCTCTGCAGGCAAAGATGTGCTCTTTACTTCTTGAGAGTTTTCCTCTAACTTTTCATGGTGCTTAGGACAGACTGACCTTCGGTTAGTAAATAAACTATTCCGCACTGTCACTTGTATGTAAACCAGGCTGTATTATAAACACTTAGTTATTAACTCCTATATTCCATCTTACGTGTTTCAGGTAAGAGAACTTTTTAACTTTGTTTTTTATTGATCTTTTTTCCCAGTTATCTCACCTTTGGCATTTCAAAGTTTGTAAAAGACTTGAAACAGTAAGAAATATGACAAGAAAACCCAAAATAACCACATCAAAAATCATCAGCATTCTCCTATTATTCAGTGGTTTATTTTCAAATGGATAGGAATCCATTTGATTTTTCTTTTGATAGCAAATGCTCATTTTGAGAAATAAAAATCTCCAAGTAATCCTTTCCATTTAGCAGTTTTCCAGCTATCAAACAACCACAAAGAAGAACCTTTTGTTTGGAATGGGCTGACTACAATTTAGACTGCTTCAGTGTACTGAAAAGAAACATAAACCACAGAGCATACCTTCATACAGCAGATAAACCAGAGAGACTCCAAATATTCTAGCCTACCTTCTATGTGGAAATCATGTAATGCTGATTACAAGCTAAAAGTCTCACAAGCTCTGTGCATATGCAGCTCTGCATACAAGTACACTATGGCCATGCAGCACCCAAGACCCAGAGTGCATCAGCCTATTCAGAGGCAAGGTCTCTGGTCTGTGGGCAGCTATGCTATTCTTTGGTATTATTTCAGCATTAAACTTCATCTTTCTGTGACCATCTATGAACTCCTCAGAGTTCCACATTGTCCAAGAGCCCATCTCTGACCGTGCCTGTTCTGGGAATCCCAGCGTGGTGAGGCAGCTTGGCCCACGTGGAAACATGAGATCATCAAATTGTTATTCCCAGCAGGCATGCTATAACACCTTAGGCTGATACAGACCTGCAGGGGTTCAAAACATGTTTAATTTTTTTTTTTTCTGGTATGACTTCAGGGATTTTTTGTTCGTTTTAAAACAGATTAGACACTTTCTAACCAAGCCCTCCACTTTCTCAGGGTTTGCACATATTGGTTGTAGGAAGGAACATTTTATTTTTGCGGCAGTGTTCTGGCAAGGTAGCAAAACAATTTCTCCCATAAAACATAGTATGTGAAGGTCACGTAGATACTTCTCCCGAGCGCGGGCACCGCTCATTCCTCCCACGGACCCACCAGCCCCAGCACGCCCCTGGCACGAGGCCTCGGGCCCTGAGGCCAGACCTACCAGCGCTTCCTTGCCCACGGTGAGCACGGACGTGTAGGCCTCCAGGTACACCCTGCGGCAGCGCCGCACGGCCTCCAGCCCCTTCACCGTGATGTCCTGGGCATCCCCCAGGCCCAGCCCCACCAGGTACAGCATGCTGGGCCCGGGCCGCCGCCTGCCTCAGCAGGGACACGGAAACGGGCTCAGCCGGGCCGCCGCACGCCCCACCGCTCGCCGGGACCCGGCCTCGGGTCCAGGGACAGCCCGGCTCCCAGATACTGATTTCCCGGCTTCCCACTGCCCGGCTACAGCCGCTCGTTTCCCGGCTCACAGCTCCCCGTTTCCCGGCTGCCCGCGGCGCCGTTGCGGCGCAGGGGCCGCCGGGAGTTGTAGTCCCGTGCCACAGCCGGGTCATGGCAGCGGTGGGCAGGCCCGGTCCGGGCGGTGTTCCCGCCGTGCCGGTCGCCAGCGGCCACAGCATCCCGGTGCTGGGGCTCGGTAAGTGGCGGCGGGCCCGCCCAGAGCTCGCCTCCCTGCCAGAGGCGTTGTGAGGGCGGGGGTCACCCCGCGGCTCGGCCTGGCCGGCTCGGCTGGTTCGGCGCTGCCCTTGGCCCGCGGCCGGACTCGCCTCAGGGCAGCCGGAGCGGAGCCTCCAGCCGAGCTGCCCGCGCTGAGCCGGGCAGGCCCGGAGCTCCTCTGAGAGCCCCGCTGTGGCCGGGTGAAGCTTCGTGCTCCTGCCAGATGCGAGCACCTCGGCGTGCTGAGGAGCCATGTGCTCGCAGCACAGCAGCACCGCTCCCCTCCCGCCTGAGCCGGGGCGATGTGCGGAGTTTGGCGGTTTGGGTGTGTTTTCTTGCGAGGTTTGGGAGCAGACTTTCCTTGGGAGCAGACTCTCATGATAGAATTAACCTGACTGCACCTGTTGAACTGAGATCCCGTGTAGCAATCTCAGCATCTGTGAGGCACAAGGGAATGGTGGTTGATGATGGTGATGAATATTTGATGCAGCTGTCTCTTACACAGTCACTATGCAGTGAGCAAAATGGCTTATGTTCAAAAGTTACTATTTTTTTATTTTGCTGTTTTTTGATTGATTATTTTAACCTGTAATACCGCCAATTTACTTTTCTTGGAGATTTTTTTTTATCAAAACATAATGCAACTAGTCTTTTTTAGAGAATGGACTTGGTTGCTTTATGTCCATTGTTTCAGAACATGCTGAACTGTGCTTCAGCCTGTCTACAGAACCTTTTTTATTGGACAGTATAATATATATCTTGGGTTATGGGAAGAATAAACTGACTAGAAAGTAGACATGCAGAAGACTCCTTTGCATTCTCCAACCAGTAGCCGCTCCCTGTCCTTCTGCTGTACTGGAAAGTTCTGAGTAGTCTGTTGTTACACCCGAACTCATACCATGGTAAATGGATAGTGGCATACAAGAAAATCAAGTTTGAATTTTTCTGGCCCCATAACTTCTGCCAGGTATGGCTTTCCAGGAGCTTCTCTAGCTTTCAAAGAACTTCTTTTGACTTACAGTGGTGGTGGTGTTTATGAGAAGGATTTGGCTCTTTGATTTCACTTACTTGTCTTGCTGGAGTAACACTTTACATGTAATTGCTTTACACAGTCTGCAGATCTTTGAGGATTGTGTAATAGATAGGAACCAGTCAGGTCATTTTAAGAAACCCTTGAAATACGCTGTAAAATGCTGAGAATTTAAGAAAAGAAGGGAGAAAAAAAAATAGGGAAAGACTTGCCCTGCTTGCATTTGTGGTCAAGCTATAAATGCCACATGTGCAGCCCAACACAATGGCATCTTTATGGTTGCTGTTCTCACTTAACTTCTCTTTTCCATGTTAATGGCTTATTTTTGTTACAGTTACTGCATTAATTAATATTTGCACTGCAAAAATTTTACTTGGATATGATGTAGAGGCAAACTTTCTTAAATGAGAATGCATTTTCTGCAGGATTTATGATTTGTTTCTCATTTCTTATCCCTCTAAACATGCAGACGTAGTTGTTATCTGGTTGCTCAAAGACAACATTAGTAGATATGGATGTTGCCTCTGTTGCTAGATTATCTTTCTAAAAGCTTCAGAAAGAAAAATTGGTTAAATATACATAAAGATGGCTTCAACTCTCCAGTTGTGCCACCTGGAAGGCAGATCAGATAGCTTTGCAAGTTATTTTGAAGTGATTTAACCCTTTTGTAGTATCTGAGAGCAGAATTAGGAGACAGGTTTCTTGGCCAGAACATGTTACTCAAGAGAGTGCAACAACAGCCTGGAATAGCATTCTGTCAAAATATATCTTCTTCCTGTTCAAGCTTCAGTTATCAAAAGGTATTTGTGATGGTGTTTTTTTGGTTTGGTTTCCTTTTTTTGTGATGGGTTTCCATGCTACTGGTTATTTGTCATTTGTATAGAAGTTCAGTAAGTTGGTCAAGGTTTGATGCAAAAAGGAAGATTGGGGAAAGGAGGTTAAGTTTTTCCTTAGGTTACTATTCTCTTTCTGGGGCTCTGTGCTCTTGCACAAACTGTTCTCAGTGAGAAGGTTCCATTTCCATTAAAATCTCTAGCAAGAAAGAAGAATTTTTACACCAGAGAAGGCCATGGAGTATGCAAAATTTGCCTTCAGTCTGAAGGGTTACTTGGAATAACATGCTGAATTCTGTACATCCAAAATTTCATATATACTTAGATGCATATGCTCAGTGTCTTGTGTCTGGCAAAAAGACCAGTCTACTAGCCATGGCAAAACAAACTGACTTTCCTGAGACACCAAGCAATTATTATAAGGCAGCTCAGCTTTATGTGAGAAATATGTTGTATGGCTAAAGTTTTAATTAACAGATAAAAATAATCTGCACCTTGTTTATTGTACAATTATGAAAACTACTGGAGACTTTAAGTTCCATATGGTTTAATGCTAACTGTTGTGTTAACCAACATTATTCATGTGCAGAGGGTCAGGCATGTTTATGATCCATTTTCATGACAAAGACTGCTTTCTGCTGGAGTAGGCTCAAGTCTAAAATGAATTGGCATTTTGGCCCTAATTCTTGTCTCAAGTGTAAATCTATGGCTCAGAGAGTACATTACCTCACAGTGGCTGTAGATTGCATTAGAAAAAGGACACATTCACGATCTTGCTCATAAGATTAGTTCTAGAAGTGCATGGAAAATAACATGATATAAAATGTGGCAATGTTTAGAAGTTACAGATGTAGTTACACTTTTCCATAGGAGCTACATGTGTCTGAGAATCTGTTGGTGAGATTTTGTACTGTAGTAGAAAGTATATTCTTACAGTTTCTTAACTGCAGAATATTTGGTGCTTGCCTAAAGCAGAATAGTCAAAAATGTATCACTGGTCAGAATGGCATACACAGTACCATCCTTGTCAGGTTTTGGAAGAAAAATGCACAACTTGAACTGTTCATGCCTACTTCTGTTAAATAAGAAGCTCTCGCTTAGAAAGTTGTCACTTCCCTTTTTTTAAGTCTGAGGAGTGAAAATGCCACTCTCTATAGCATTTGATTGTAATTCAGTAGCACAAGGGCTTCTCTTCCTGTAACTGAAATATTAGGACCTTTGTCAAGATCATGTGCTGAATGGTTGACATCTCTTCAGGATTGTTTTGTACTTCCTATTGAAACTCTCTTCATACCCTTTATATGGTAGTTATATTCCCATTAGAACAGGGTTGTGTGTGTGTTTCTTTGTTGATTTGTGTTTGTTGTTTTGTTTGGGTTTTTTTTTTTTTTTAGGGATGGTAATAGTTAAATTCAGGTGGCTTGGCCAAGTAGGCAGTGATTTCTTAAAAAGATGTGCTGGTGATACCAAAACCAGAATCTTTTTGTGTAATGTTGGTTTCTGTGTAATCTTTGGGGCAGCTAGAATTCATAATCACCTGATGAGATAAAAAAGTCTCTAATGATACCCTCCTATTAAAGAATAAAATTAATTGCATGCTTGTTTGGGAAGGGGCATCAGGACACACAATTACCAAACAAAATAATCAACTCTTTATACTCATTTTGCCTTACTCAGGTCAAACACAGTGAGTATTTTATTAGAAGTAATAATGTTCTTCACAGAAGAATGCCCAGCATCATTATTGTAGGTACTGTAGCTGGGAAAGCAGTCAGGTACTGCCCTGAGCAGCTCCTGGTCAAACAGCCAAAGCCTGGAAGGTAAGACACACACAAAATTCCTCAAGACTCAAGGGAAACCATTAAAATATCTCTGTCCTCATTTCAGGGTGTTTCATAGATAACGTTCCTGATACTCTGCTGTACTCTTGTCTAAGTAAATAAATGGTAAAAGTAAGTTTTGACTGATTTTTGTTTTGCTGATTGCATGAAGACATTGCATCATTTGCATTGCAACCACTCAGGACTTCTTGTATTGTTGCCAGTTCTTTTCACAACAAATAGACCTTCTGGCAAAGCACACAGAATCAGATTGCTCTGCTTTCATTGCATCAGCTTGTGTTGGGGTTTTTTCATCAATATGCTATATAAACTTAAATCTTAATGCTGAATGGGAGTATTTTAACATTCCATTATGTATTACTAATCCAGTTACCTACTTCTTAATTATTAATCCTAGAGTTGCTTATTCTCATTCTTAAACTTAGCTGTGGTCAAAAAAAGACCCAGTCCCTGCTGGACTGGAATAAAATGAGATTTTTCTTTTCCATTCAATGGCAGTAGAGTAAAGCCTTCACTTTTTTTTCATTTTCTACTGTTACTGCCTTTTTTTTTCAGTCATGGCTCCTGTTTTTTCATGGCTTTGGTTCTGAAGGAAATTTATGGAACACTGGTCCTGGTACCAAGACCTATGGCACTCCCTGCTATTAATCTTATCCTGTAATAAGAATTGGCTGTTTATTTCTTCCCTTTGTTTTATGTCTCAGCCATTTTTTTTATTCTCTTGAGTCTTTGCTTCTCATCCATGGTTACCAACTTGCCTTAATAGCCTCTTGTGATGAACAAAATGCCACCTTCATAAATCTTTCTGTCTCAATTCATCCACTGTTTCAGTGGATCTGACCTTGAGAAGTTGTACTTGATCTTTGAGAGCCTTCAGATATGTCACTTCTCTCCTGCAGGGAATGTGGCCATATCCAGGCAGCTGGGTGTTTGGGGGCAGTGGAACAAAGCAATATCCTCTCCCATCCTGACTGGTGAGCTCTTACCTTCCTTGCTCTCTTCCAGCTCACCTCCTTCCAGCCTGCTGCTGTGTTTCTCCTTAAAAAAGACTGAATGCTATGCAAGTGTTGTTTCAAGGGGCACTAATAAATGCATCTGGGGCAAAATGCTGGGCCAACTTTTGCTTACATCAAAGCCTACACAGTACAGAAAAAAAAATATTCTCATTTTTTTCTGAGGGAATGTGCTGCTTTGTCTCTGCTCTCTTGTACACCTACAAATCTATGAGGTCAGCTTTTTATATGTTTGCTGGGGATTTTACCTGACATTATGACACATGAACTGTGATTTAATAGCAGAAAAATGGTTTCCTTTCCCATGCTGGATTCTTTTTGGTAATCACTATATTGCTGATGAATTTTAGATCTCCTTCACTAAGTCTAAGTAATAAATTAATTTAGGTTTCTACCACTGTTTAATAATTAAAACTTCTACCAGTATAAGCAGAGGCACTTCATGTGAATGCTTTTAACTTCCCTTTGCCATTAAGACTTTTAGATGTTACAAGCCTAATTGCCCAAGAGAAGAACAAATTATTTGTAAGCAGTTTGAAATTAACAGAGAAGCAAGCTCCAGTATATATAATTCTTGTATTTCAGCATGTTTCTTTAGTGTAAAAAAAAAATACCAAACTGGGGGGGAGGGGAGTGGAAAGAAAGCTAAGCTTTATCTTTCAACTTTCATGCAGCAGATTTTAGTCATTATACCTTTTTTCTTTGCCAGGGCTTGCTAGCACAGTTCTGGCAGCATTGAAAGGTGATGTCACATGCTGCTGTAACCTGAATTGCAGTGGTTCCTCATGCCCCCAAATGGGGAGAAGGGAGGTACTAATTCCTGAACTCTCTTCAGTTCTAATGTTTATGCAAAGTACAGCACAGAGAGTGATACAAAGTCCTTGTTAAAGGGGAAGGAGGGAGAGAAAGGGGAAAGCCCTCTTTGTGGCTTTGCAGCAGTTTCATAACTGGAAAGTCTGTTTGTCACTCTCAGTGCCTGAATGGAGGTGCTTTGCATTCTAATGCCTAAAGTTCTAAGGCTGAATGTGCAGTGTGAGAGGACGGACTAGAGGAGATGTTATGAGTCTCAGAAACTTTTAAAAAATGCATTTCAAATTCTTAAGATGATGTGGGGGAAAATAAAGCATTTAATCAGAAGTGTTCTTAACTGTTCAGTTTAGTTTGCACTGAGGGGAGCTGGGTTGGTGCTGTCCCTGGAGCTCACGAACACCATTAGTTGGCAGTGGGACACGAGGGTCTCAGCCCTCATGTGGCACGTGGGAGTCCAGCAGGAGGATCTGGCATCATTCACAAGTGCACTTTGCAAGTATGATGTTAGAAATTATCCATCAGCTTGAATTAGGATGTCACAATGATAATTATTGTACATACATTTTCATTGTGTAAAGGGATGAGTCATGACAAATCACAGTTCTCTTTATAATTTTTCCCATAATACTATCTTTACAGTATTTTAGGTGGCTTTGAATTATTGGTTTCATGTTCAACTACACATCTTAAATTTGCTGTCCCCCTACATAATTGGATGTTGGCTATCTGTAATCATAAATTACTTATGTAATTTAAAGTCAACCTTTCAGAACAGGAATTATTTTGATAATATTCTAATTAAGTACAGAATGTGGGCTTAGTATTTTATTTTCTTTTGTTCATTCTTTTTTGTGGAAGTTTTATAGAGGAGAAAAAATTTGTCATGGGTTTGTCTCATTTGTAAAGTATCTCCAGATGTCTAAAGTTAATTAATTAATGTCATCCTTATCAGATAGAGTAGTCTAAGGACATATTTAAAAAGGAAGGAAAACAATATTTTTGTTCAGTCTGCTTATTTGCTGCACATAGTAAATATCCTTAATAGTTGTGAAGTTAAAGGGTCTATCAAGGTATGGTGAGTGTTGGACGTAATTTCAATTGAGTTAAGAAGGGAATAGAATGAAAATAATTTTAAACTGGTTCACACCAGCAATTCTTTGCGCACTATTAACTGCTAAGATCTAGTCACAAAACATTATTCTGAGGAGAAAAGGTTTAGTGAACCCTAGAAATTGGATTTGATTTATGCCAGAAAATCTGCCTTTTCACTGCTTGAGATTTCTATGGAAGGAAGCCACAGTCTTTTACCAAATGGTTTCTAAGGTAACATCTTATAGCAGAGCATCTGAAACCAATTTGGTTGTTAATGAGAAATAGTTCTCACGGTGGTGGGAAAGTGTAGAGTGAAAGAAAGGCTTCAAGATTTGGCAGTCTGTCTGTAAAGGCATTTAAATAAATGTGTGCTGCTGCTCTGCTTATGAAATTTCTACATGAATTACACATTCATAATTGCCTTCCAAATGTACTTCCAAAGGTCTCTTTCCAGATTTTATTGATAAATTCTGCATGATAAAAATATTTGACTACTGCAGATGAATAATTTAAATAGCTGGCACTTTTCCAGTGGAAATCTCTGTACTATTGCTGAAAAAAAAATGCATTTTTGGGGTGATAGTTATTTCTGCTGCCAGAAATGCATGAGTGATTTAGTGCCATGTCAGAGCAGGGATGTCCCACTGATACTGGATGCCACTTGGGGACTTTCTGGGATTGCTGTGAGACACGTTCTGAGAAGTTACTCTTGCACCTGCTCTCTGTCTAAGGTTCTGAGGAGATAAATGGTGGGTCTGAGGCTTTGGGAAGGCTGGCCTGAAACAGAGACTGGACAGAGCTAGAAAATAAAGTAGATATTTACTGAAAGGCCCTTAAGGTACACCTTGGCCAGGATGAGAGCCCGGCCAGGGCTTACACCCAAGATGGACTGGAAATGATCACAAAATGGCCCACTGGTCACAAGTTCTCACACTTTTATAAGTTTTGCTTCATTTGCATATTGGGGTTTAATTGTCCAAGTACAGCTTCAGGCTGTGAGGTCTCATGCCTCTTGTTTCTCTCTTCAGTCTATTGTTTGTGCTTTTGGGCCTGAAACTTGTACTTGGTCTCCAGCGGGAAAAGGATTTGTTTTGTCTCCCTACTCTGTGAAGAGAACTCACAAACGCTTAATGTGAGGCTCAGAGCTACACCCCTAGTCAGCACAGAATCTGGAAAACATGAAAGCTAACTTAAGGCATCAGGTCAGTGAACAGAAATGTGTGGTCATTTTACAGTGGATGATTTGAATATCCTTTGCAGTCAGAGCCTCTTTGGGATGGAGGGAATAGAGTGCTTCTGTCAACAATGGCTCGTTGCCATTTCTTCCTTCCTCTCAGGAAGAGAGAAAACCAGCAATTCTGGCTTCCCTTTCCCTGGATACATAATAAACACGTAATGGCTCTCTCCTACCCTCTTGCCTTGAGGCAAGGCTGTATTCCTGCATTTTGTATCTTGATGCCTGTGGAGACTTGCCTGAGTAGAATTGCAGAGTTTAAAATCATGCCTGCTTACATTTTTTGCTGGTGTTACTGGATTTTATTAGTGTATTCTGAGTTGCACAGGGGAAAAACAGTCCCAGAGTGACACATTTGCACTAAGCAATGGATCACTTTTAGCAGACAAACAAGCAAACAAAAGAGTAAGAAAGAGACGTAATGTTATTCCACGGAATTACCAAAGTAAAAATTACATACTAAAAAACTTAAACCATTCATAATCCAAATAACTTTTACAGAGGCAAGAGAAACTTGCTTTAAATGACTTTTAGATAAAGCTGTGTGCTGCTTTCGTTCTGACCAATTATAAACCATTGATTATATAATGGGAGTCTGCTTAGTGCCTTTCAATTATTGTTGATGGTGTTCTACCAGTTTTTCCAGAAGCCCATTGTCTCCATAGGCTCCATTCCCTCAGGAGTAGCTGCCCTATTTTATATAAACATTGGGTGCCAGTCTTGTACTCTGCATAAAATATCCAAGTTATTTTGTAAGAGTAATTGTTATTAAATTTGGATCTGTTAGCTTGAGATAGTCTCTAGGTGCCCCATGAGAATTGTAGTGTAGTATCTTCATAGTGAGGTTGACTTTGGTTTCACCTGCTGCACAGGGAAGCCCTACACTCTAAAACGAGAGAGGATCCTTGAATCCTTTGTCACCAGATGCTGCATAGGATTTTCAGAGTAACTGACCCTGTGAGGATAGAACTCTGCCAAACAGGTAACTATGGCAGTAAGGACACTTGGGTTCTAGTGCTGTGGCAATAGAAAGTTAGTGTGACACTATGGGCTTGTCTGAGAGCAGCTGTAGGGATGGTGTTGGGGAATATTACAGAAAGAAGGGCTCCAGGAGAAAAGTTCATGGAGAAAGTCTTTCTGATCCTTTGTTGATTGGCTAGGACACAACTATTTTTTTTTTATTTTTAATTTGAATAAAAGCATGTATTAAATTATTTAACTACTGCTGCTAAACTTGTTTTGCCCCATCCCTTGTCCAAAATTGAGTGGGTTTTCCTCTCTGAGGAATTATTCAGGCTCATGAATAATTCTGAAACTGTACTCTCTTTTTTTGGCCATTTAACAATCTGAGTCAGCTTGTCAGAGGATCATATGAATACAAAATCAGAAGGAGGATATAAGACAGACAGCAAAGCCAGCAAGTCAGGATTGTCTGTCCTTGAGCCTTTCCATAGAAGAGGCATGTGGCTTTGTGAATGTGTTAACAATCAAACTTGAAATGTGTTATATGTTCTTTTGCATTATGTAGGGCCATTTTATGTTTTATCATCACATTTGCTTCTCGGGTAATTAGGAAATCAAACTATATGAACACCAAAAAATTCAATATATTCATTAGATATGTTAAATTGTAATATTTAAATAGTAGAAACATCAGGTATTTCAAACTTGCTAAGGCATACAATAGCATATATATATACAATAAGTTTATAAAAGCTGAGAAAAGAATGTTTGAGCTTTTGCTTTTGAGAGTTTTTGAGTCTTTACTTCAAGATAACAAAAATCAGCAAGGAATGGTATTTTTACAGGTGTTTTCTTTGTCAACTCTTTAATACTGATATCAGAAGATCATTAATCTCTCATGTGATCTCTGAATATTCTGGCTAGGGTTTCACCAGCAGGAACTTTTCTAATGTTCTTCCACTGAATTCAAGTAGCCAAAGTTATTAATGTCACTGGACATTTTATTATATTCAAATGAATAATCATTTCACATTTCACAAAAAACATGACACTTTGCCACAAAGGAAGGGAGAAAGCAGGGAGAGAAAGCAGATCTTGGTTCTGTTGTGAAAATCTGTTGGTGCTTTGGATCTCTCTCTGTAGTTCTACAGCTTTGTGAGGGAGAACATGAAGTTTAATGAGGCTGAGAGCTGAGACTGTGCATCAGTCTGGGAGGGGGGACAGTGAGCATTGTTATTTGTTTTATGTATTTGGTGGGGTCAGGGGTGGAGATGTTGCTGATTTTCTGGTTTTGAGGGGTTGGGGGTGGTGTTGCTGATTGGCATGTTGGGGTTTTTCCCCTGTAGTGACTGCATTGTGAACAGGAGTCTGCCTTTCTAATAATCTTTGTGTCATCTTATGGGTTGTTCAGAGCATTTTCTCACTCCAGTTTTGACAGCAGTGTTCTTCAGGGTACTGAGAAAGTGATTAGTAACTGCGACAAAACAACAACAATTAAGCCTACTTTCCATGGATTTGTGTCCTCTGACCTATCCATATTTTCACTGCTCTGTCCTTGTCCCTTACAACCGCCCGTTTTTCACAAAATCCATAGGAGTGTAATTGTCTTGCAATCTGTCAAATTTGGCTTAGTTCAGTCTGTGAGGTAACAGTGCCATTTCCCTAGGAAACAAGTTAAAATATTAGCTTGAAAAAAGGAAGCTTTTCCAAACTGACTTATATTTGACATAGTTTCTTGAAAAGAATTCCTATTTCTTATCAGTAAATTCTAGGCAAAAATGTATTAAATATTTTTAGAAACAGGAAGGGAATGGAAAAGGGTGCAGGTTTGTACTGGTTTTAAATGCATGATTGGATTCTGTCTTTAAATGTATATTTACAGTGTGAATTACATCTCTATGAGCAAAGGGGAATTCCAAACCTTTAAGAATGTTAATGTGTTCAAGTAGCATTGTTTGAATGTCTGACAGAAAAAGAATTAGGAAGTTCAGTCACTTCATGTTTGTCATTTTTCTGCATCTATAACTTGTAACTTCTTTAATCACATGTGTAAATACAAGAAAAGTTTCTGTGGTTTCTAAAGTCTAGAAGTGTTATGTTAGTAGCATAATTAACTTAATAACCTATTGTTAATTATTAAGTTGGCTTGCAAATTGGTAATATTAAATAATTGCTGATTTCTTTTTAGTTACTGGGTAGTGCACAAGGACTATTGTAGTTCATGTTTAGGCATAGAAATTGAGATAATTTCATCCAAATTGATCTTGCTGTCTTTATTTCTTGTGTAACAAGTGTGCATGCCATCACTGAATGGAGCACAATAACAAAATTATTCTGATTTTTCCTTCTTAACCACTCTCTCCCTTTTACTTAAAGGGTTAAATTTAAAAAAAAAAGAAAAAAAGTTGTTTGTCCTGAATGTTCTTACTGAAATCTATTATGCATGAAAAGAGTCTGAGTCCATTTGCAAGACCTCTAAATGAACTCCATTCATTCTGTGCTTGGAAATGTCCATTCAGCCAGAAACAAACACAATAGTTACAACCTCATTTATTTTGCACCAGTACCAGCATATTAAAAGTGAAGGGTTTGTTGTGAAGAAGTATAGTAATTTTTCTGTGCTGGTTACATAATTCTGTAATAAAATTCCTTTAGGATTTGAATAATGTAAAATTGCAAAAATATTCTTTGCCCATAATTGTAGTGTAATAGCATTGCAGTCATCTAAAATTTTTAAACATTCATGACAATTTTGAAATAGCTACTTTGAAAATCAAGTTGACTTAGCTGAAGTTAATTTGATGTAAAACAAGGTGTAGAGACATTTATTTCTAGTTGACTCAGAAATTAAGCCAATTAGTAATCATAATTAGTGGCTATGAAAAAAATACTTAAAGTATTATCTTTTAGAACATTAAAACTTTGTTTATGTTTGGGAAGTAAATTTCTTACGATATACATGTCAAAATTGTAGGAATGTAGTATTATAGTTTCATCACTTTAAAATCCATGATGATAGGAATTCACTACTATAATTCACACATGTTGTTGGCCTCAAATGTAAAGTGAAAATTGTCCTTTTGTGATCCCAGTGCATATGGGTGGGAGATCAGACCATATTATATCTTAGTTTAAATGACTTGGAGTGTTGAGCAAGACTCACTGGCTTTCCTTCTAAGAAATCAGGAATGAGGAGAAATTATAAGCATTTAAGGAAAACCAGGTTCACCTTCCATGCAAGTTGGACTTTAAGTTCTCATTGATGATGTTGTTAAAAGCATGTGAGAACATCCTGGAGGCTCCCCCGGGTCAGAGGCTTTGAACAAGAGCCCTGTGCTGCCTTCAGTTGTGGCCTTTTCCTGTCAGCCTGGGTGGCCATTGCAGGGGTCATTTCATCATGTGCAGGTGGTGTTTGGGGTAGAGATAAGTACCATGTTTGCAGGGAAAGAGAAGGGTAAAGGCAGGTACAAATTTCACTCTAAATAAGTCTTTAACCTGGAGTCCTTTATTCATTTGTTTGGATGTAGCAGTGGCTGAGGCCCTGTTGCTGTGGCCTGCTAAGGACTGTGCAGGGCTGTGTCCCAGTTCAGTGACAGAGCTGTTTCATGTTTGTGGTATGAGGGCCTTTAAGTGCTAATCATCAGCTTGGAAGGACTTTGGGAGCTGCCTGGAACTGACTGAGCATTTCCTCCAACAAACTGTAGAAAATACAGTTTGTGGGAAGTGTGTGGAGTGAGGGTGAATGGGTGAGGGGCTCATGGCAGGAAAAACAACTAACAGGAAAGGGTAAGTAGAAACATCATCCTCCTTGCTCTCAACCAGTTCTTTATCTGAAGTCCTCCTGCTGGTTGCTCTTCCTGCTGAGTCTCCTCCTCCTTCCGTCCCCTTGACAGGCAAAATCCAGTCCAGTGAATCCCCACACAATGACAGTAACAGGATTTTGTCACTGAAACTCCCTGCATGCCCATTCTGTAACTCTTTTGTGGGATTCCATTGTTTTGGCCACTGCTGAATTTGGTATTATGTGAATGGCACCTGCACTATGGCCCAGCCTGGACTTGTACAATGCAATAATGATTTCAAGCTACCAGGAGTTCAACAGAGTAAAGGTTTCAGGATAGGCTTTTTGCAAAGTAAATGGTTTAAAAAGTTGTTCAGGTTTTTGGGTTTTTAAAAATGTTTTCATCTGTAAATGCTATACTTCTGTATGAAAATTAAGAGACATATACTAGTTTTCCATAATGTATGTGTTCTCTCTTTGATGATTTTCAGCCTAGCTCCTTGAATCACTTCTTTACAGCTAAATGATGTTGATATTTGATTTTGATGGAGTTGCTTCTGATCAGCACCAACTTCTCCCACTTCATGTATTTTCCAAGCCTAAAGATCAGTCAGTTCCCATTTCTTTACTAATGGGAAATGAAAATTAAATAAGAGAGTTTTGTGACAATATCTCAAAAACAAAAAAGGAAAGATCGAAAACAATGATAAAACGTGCCCCTCATAATTCACTGCTGACAATTCACTTCTGCTTTTGTGTGTTTAGGTACTTCCCACCAGGGTGGCTATTCCCATGCTGCAGTGGTCCATGCCCTGCAGAAGTGTGGCATTCGTCATATTGACACTGCAAAAAGATATGGCTGTGAGCCCCTCCTCCAGAGGGCCATCAGAGAGAGTGGGGTGAAGAGAGAGGACCTCTGGATAACTACCAAACTGTGGCACACTGATTATGGCTATGAAAACACAAAAAAGGCCTGCTTGGAGTCGTGTGAAAGACTTGGTGTTGAATATCTTGGTAGGAATCTTTACATACAGCTCATTTGTTGTACTTTCTGTGGGAAAGATGAATAAATTCTGAAAAAAATTATGTAGTACAGATGGGTCACAGAAACCAAATTCTGCCTTTATTTACACTTTTGCAGGTTTCTTGTTCTGTTTCTTCTCTAGGTAAAGTTCACATGCCTATAATTGAGAGAACAGAGTTTTTTCTTGTTGCAAATGTTCTGTAAAATTGGTTTGGTTTTTTTAGGGTTTGGTTTGGTTTTGGGGTTTTTTGTTTTGTTAAATTATGTGAGGAACAACTACATAAGTTTTCTGTATTTTGCTCAAAACACTCAAAACCTATGAAACAAGGACTCATGAACGTTACAATAATGTATTGGCTACCGGGTGACAAAGATGCCTGGTTGCTTCTGTGATCTGTTTTCTTTTTCTCAAGGAATGGAGGTCCTTTCTAAAACTTACTTTGTAGGTTTTTTAACTTTTTAAAATTCGGAATACTGCCTTTGGTTTTGTCTGTTTGGTGGAATATTCTTAGAAGAAAATGTTAGAAATATCCATGAGAATTTAGCAAACTAAAATTAAAGCTTAACTAACACTTGATTTGTTCATTTACTCAGATCATAAACTCCTTGTTGTCAAAGATCTGATATTTTTGCACCCTTATTAGACAGGCAGAGTTGCAGTAATGATGCCAATTCTTTGCAACAGGTCATAGGAGAGGAAGTACCTGAAAATAAACATGATATTTGCTTATTTTAGTAATTAATTAACTTCAATGAGGAAGTGAATTTTGCTCAATTAATAATGTATAATATTAATGGCAGCTCTGTGCTGTATTCACTGCCTTTTTTTGCTTGAGTACTTTACCAGGTGAACAGGGAAAAACTTTCATCTGTTAAAAGACAGAGATACTTGCACGCACATCTTTGGCTTCATTCTTTCTGGACATGTATCCCTTAACTTCCTCCACAGGTACATAATAATGCAAAAGGAATGAAAATTCCTCTTTGTTTGTCCTGTGCAAATGCAGGTCACTGCAATGAGGCTTTCATAAACAAAGTTTCAAGCCCTGAATTTTTCCTTTAAACTGAGAAATAACATTATTCCTCCTCTCTTTTCTGCTTGTTAAATTTTGTGTTTGCTTTCTTTTTTCTTCTGCTTGCTCTGGCACTGGTGCTGAATGTTGATGAGAGGAAAACTTGGCTCACTTCCAAGAAGTGATTTGCAGTGATTCCTTCTTAAGTAAGTTGTTCTTATTATCTCAGGTGGTAGATTGGAGTAGATGCTCACACAGATCCTGAGTTTCTGCTAAGCAGAAATGCCTGAAAGAAGAAAAAGAGTATCTGAGAGCAGGAAGTGTGCTAATGCTGTCACCATGTGAGTGAGCCCTTGGAATGGCATCAACAGAACTTGTCAGATGTGTTCAGAGCTGAGACTTCTTGTGCACTTATTACTAAGACCAATTTAGGAATGTTCCAGCTGCACAATTAGTCTCCATACTAGATTTTTCTTCATTTTTCCCTCCTTCTTCACCTTTCTTCCACTGATGTGGAGATGTCTCAAAAATTTATAATGCTGTTCCTGAACCACTTAGTCTGCCATAGTGACCTAAATCAATGGTGATCAGAATTTCCTGATTTAATTTTATGGTATTAACCAAGTATGTGGGGGTTCACGTCTTCTGTAAAGACACATAGTTCATAAAGAAAACTGAAAGATCCTAAATAAAACATCTGTGATGTTAGATCTTTATGTTGGAGGGAAAGTTAGTAATTCAGAGGAGTGCAAAAAGAAGAAACTACAGGAGCCCTGGCAGCTAAATGTGCAGCTAAGGTCTTTGTTCATGTTAATTTTCTTGAGTTACTCAGTCCATCCATAAAGACTGAGTCAGAAACCTGACAAATAATTAACAGAAATTAATAAATCTGTGCATTATCAGTATATGGAATGCGAGCTGTTGAAAGCAGTCACAGCTTTTTAAGAGAAAAATTGCTCCATGTAAAAGACTTGTTATGAAGCCTTTGCAATGAACACTTTTCACACAAATGATACAAGGAGAGCAGTGTTGCAGGATTTTTATTTGAGCTGGTAGATTATATATCCATGACATGATGGAAATTTGTATTATTTGTGGGCAGTGGTTGTAACAGATACTCTGACCCTTGCATTTTCTAAATGTGATCCTCAACTAGCAGTCACAGTAAACCATTATGGAATGGCAGCAGATTTTCCAGGTTTGGCAGTAACAGAATACATTCCTTGGGATTTAGATCCAAACTCTAAAGTAAGTTCTTGAATGCTGATTTGTGGGTTACCGAATTCATAAACAATTTCATTTTCCTTTAGACTGTTCTTTCTGAGTTTGTCCCATTCGGGCAAACCTGCCCTATCACAAATCCCCAACTGAATGCATTATCAGCATCTTCACTGCAATAGATCAACCACATAAAATGAGTGTAGTATCATAGTTCACATTCTGTACTGCTTCAAAACACTTTGTAGAGTGTTTCACATTGATCTTCGTTCAATAGAAGGAAACACAAAACCAAACAAAAAGGATTGAGTGAGAAAGAAAAATACATCATATCAATATTAAGTACAGTGACTGTTGAGAAAAGGAAGGAAAAATGATTCCCAGCATTAAGACAGCTGGGAAACATTGCAGAATATACTTTTGCTGTTAGGCTTGATGAGACGTCTGGGCTTGTTTTTCATACGACTAGCTTTGTTTCAGTCAAATTTGACTTTTTAAAAAATATTGTATGAGGGGGTTTGGATAGAATTGCAAACTTTATTTCCACAGCACATCATGTTGGCTTTTAGATGTGTAAAATGCCCCTGTACTTTTCAGTTAAGAGGAAGTGTGTTGATTGTAGGAGCTGCAACCACTAAGGAGCAATAAGCCATTCTATTTTAAATGTCTGTGTGAAAGCAACTCAAGTGTTAGTTTTAGTTTTCCTGCACCACCGTGCATTGACATGTACTGACCTTCAGGCCTCTGCTCACTGCTGCACCATTATAGCCTGACTGTCTGCAAAGGATGTTTTAAAAAGCTGTCAAATACAAAACTGGCTTGTAAATGTTAGAAGATTTTTTCTTCTTTCTCAAGTGTATCTTGACACTGTGAATCAAGGTGCATTTTTTGATTTAATATTATTTTTAAAAGATACATTATTGGAAGGCATCTCAAGATCTTGAGTAATCTTTCCGATTCTACAAGGCACAACAAAAATTTAGTCTGTTCTTAAAAACCTCCAGTGATAAAGTTATATATCTCTTCTTACTAGAACTTTAAGCTATTTCACTCAATTATTTAAAGCCAATTTTTTGCCTCCAAAAGGAATTTAGGAGTGTTTATGTTCTCATAGTAGCCCAGGAGGGAAAATATTTTAAGCAAAAGAAAATGTGTGTGTGGGTGTAGGGTGTGAATGTGTGTACAAATAAAGGTGAAATGGTAGGCCTTGGTTTGTGAGGTGCTTGTTGTTTTTATTGGCCTGCAGGTATGATGGAAAGGTTTCTGACAGCTGCTGGAGAAGTGAGGCCCTGGCTGTGCTGGGCTGCTTTATTCATGGCTGGCAGAAAGACTGTTCTACTCTTTGTCTATGAGATAAGGCACCTTTGCCCCACAAGAAATGTTTCATGAACACTCCTTGCAGTCAGGAAGGCTTGTACTTGGTAATCCAGTCAATGCTTTCTTACCCTAAATGCCAATATTTTGAAACGTGAAGTAATTTTTATTTCAAGGAAAAAGCCTAAATTGGAGTGAACATAATGGGATGATTATGGGCATGGTGTACCTGGTAACAAAACCTTTCTACAATAAATCAACAGCTCATCTTGTTTGCATCAGAGGCCTCAGCCACTAATACAGAGAAAGGGGATGTGTTGCATTTTTTTGCATGTCCAAGGCCAGAGATCTTTCAGTTATCAAATCTCTTAAAAGCCTTTCTTTGGAGAATGTTTCAGTTTCCTGAGCTGAGTACAATGCATCTGTGTCTGTGGAAATCCATGATGTAACTCTTTCTGTGAGCATTTGCAAACTCTGGTGTCTAACTGAATAGTCAGGCTTTTGGAGAAGTAACTGGTGGTGAAATTCTGCTGAAGTTTGATTATTTTTGCTAAATGACATTTTTTTGCACGGTTAAGCAGTTCTCGGTTGCCTGGTTTGGAGAACATAACAAGCAGCAATTAAAAATAAATAATTCTTCCATTTTTTGGGAGGTAGGTATCAGATCCCAGTAACTTACACCTACTTATATATGACACTTGCTTTATACAAGCAAAAATGTTTAAATAAAAACATGGCAGTTTCTATGCAGTAAGTAGCCCCAGTAGCATACATAATTTTGGATCAAAATGAGCACTTGATATTAGCAATTCCTAGTGCTACTCCTTTGGGTTTATGTCTGATATAAATCAGTGGAAACTATATTGGCAACAGAATGTGAGCAGTCCTGAGTTTTATACATAATTTTACCAAATGCTGTTATCAATATCCCAATACTAATTTTCAGTTAAATGTCACAGAATTGGTTTTTATTCCAATACTATGTGTTGGTATTTACTTTTAATAAATACAACTTCATTTCTGAGAGAAATTAGTAAAGAAGTAATTATTGATAGATTGGTGATCAATAAGACTGCATGTGAAATTTGAAGTGGATTTTATGGATAAAAGGGGAAAGAGTGAGCAACTTTCTCCTTAAATGTGATGCAAAACCAAATGCTGCAGATGATTTTATATGAGTGATTATTGGTTTGTCTGAGCTATTGTATTTAAAAGTCTAAGAGTTTAAAATTGTATTTAATTAGGTTATTGATATCGGGAAGTGGAAATGTAGCTTGTGGAATTTGTGACTTACCCAAAATAATATTTTCCTTGCTACATCTCTAATGTATTTTACTGTACAGAATTCTGTACTGTTCTCATTGGATTCTCATGGTAAGTAAAGTACTTACTTGTTGCACTGATGTACCAAAACTGGAACTGGTGTATTATAATAAATTTCATGTTACATTTTCATCTTAAATCAAGGTTGAATTTGTATTTTTAGAGGGGAAAAGATAATATACCAGCCCAGAGATACAGTAATCATTAGTGTAGCCTTTAAATTG
>VWYE01027292.1:0-30410 GCA_013398995.1 Alaudala cheleensis | reverse complement strand
AAAAGGATTTTTTTTCCTCCCCCCCCCCCCCCATTTTTTCATGATTCCCAAAGCAGAGGATCTGTATTTTCACAAAGAAGTGCTATTCAAAGAACAAAACACTCTTCTCATTGCAAACAAGTCAAGGTTTTTTATCTCTTAACTCTATTTGAACTGCCAGAAAAGGAATATTATAAAACACACACACACACACAAAAAAGGTACACATCTCAGTCATCTATTTATTTTCTTTTCCTGTTTTTCATCAGACTAATATATGCAGCAAAGGCTAAAACCTGTTTGACTGGGATACCTGCAGTTACCTGTATAATCTGCAGTTAGAATTTGAATAGAAACATAATTGTTTTCCAAGTATCTCTAAATTTCTCCTCCAGAATGTCTAGCAGTGTCTACAGACTTGTAAAGGAGTTATAGCTCTGCCATTTTTAACATTTAAATCTGATTTGAAACTCCTGAGTCCAGTAGATGTACATTTCTCAGTTTGTGTTGGAAGTGCTTCCTGTTTCAATGGAAGATTTGCCTTGAAGGACATGAAACTGAGATAAAAATCTGCATAAAGAATGTGAATAGTTTCCAACAGAAATTCATAAGTAGAAGTATTCTTTAGAAAGGAAAAAGTGACCCACTGCTGAGGTTGTATAAAATATCTGCAGAACTGTCAAACATATTTATCTTCTGTGAAATAGAAGACTTGCAGCACTTAATAAGTAGTACTCCACTCATAATTCCAGTGACCAAAATCCTTTTGATTTAAATAGGGCTTGTTATGTGTGGGAAGTTTATTAAGTGCATATGTGACCATGAAATTCTGATTACAGTGGCCTAAACATGTGGAAGATTTGCAAGTTCTGCTGTCCTTAGCTGTTAATGTGATGTTATAGAATTCATTTATTACACGCAACTGGCTACATCCAGTAATGATCACTGGGTAGTAATTGGAACTATTATGATGATAATGTCTTAGGGGCCAATGTGGAGGGAAAATGCTGTCTCATGTGCTTTGATATATTTATTTTGGACACTTTAATAAGCAGTCTGGTTGTGTTTCTTTTGTAGATCTTTATTTGATTCACTGGCCTGATGCAGCAGTTCCAGGTAAAAACAATCGAGAGGTCCGAGCTGAAACCTGGAGAGCGATGGAGGAGCTCTATGAGAAAGGTGATCCAGTAACAAAGCCTGTCTCAAAAGAGGGAATTATAGTGTGCTCTGTGATTGGGAAACTCACAGTGAGAGGTGTTCAAAACCTTAACTTGAACTGCATGCTCATATTTCAGTGGAATTCAGTTTTGAAAATCACTGAAAATTGCAGCATTAGCAGTCTGGTCCTACTTGTAAATAGTATGTTGTCAGATTTGGTCCATGAGATTAATAATGGTGTACATACTCTCTTGAGGAAGTCTACTGATTCACTGAAATCTCTGTGCCACCACAGAACACCACTGAACACTACAGAATATCTTTGTAGTAGCCTTCTCTTTATAAATCATGCAAAATTTTATCTCCCTTAGATTTTTTTCTATAATTGTGTGATGCCATTTTCCAATTTATCACCTGTTGTGGTATTTTGTAACTGCATTTGTGTCTTAAAAGTTAACAAAATAAAATGGTTAGATGAGGAACAAATACTCAACTGCAGATCCTTTGGTACTAACTTTTGGGAAGAATTTTCAAAGAACAGAGCTACTCTCTCAAGTTTAGATAAATCACTTTGATTTTCGGTGCACAGCAAACCTCAGTTGATGTTCATAGCTATAGGAAGAATAGACTGTAGATTTAGGAGGAGGATTTTGCTCCTGAAGTATGCAGAATTATTAGAAATTTTGTGAGAAAAGATCCTGTCATGCCATTCCTACCATGTGGATCACCCTGTTTACAGCTTCAGAAAAGTTCCACAACTGGGGGGAAGACTTCTTGCATGCAGTCATCTATGACCCAGAGCTACAGAAATAGTGATTGCAGCAGGGGAGTTGTACAAGGGCTGTGTGTCACTACCAGCTGTACCAGAGCCTCTTACACTTCAATCCTGTGTTTACTTTTGCTGTGCAAACACAGAGGTAAATTATCTTTGATACACCTTTTATTGAGCATAAGGGAAGTTACTATAAGTGTTTTCTGCCACGTAAGACTTTACAACATTCAGTTTTTAAAGAAGTGCTTCACTGACCTAGTGTTTCAAAGCATGAGTAACACTTATTTCCAAAGATGGATTGTTCCACAATGCATTTCCACTGTGAAGGTTTTTTCTGAGGAGTATTTTAGTTACTGCATGCCAATGTGCCTAGATATGCCATCCTAATTTGCTGCAAACAGATTGTATTTTCCACATCCTATAATTATTTATATCCTATGGGATTTACTGTACTTTTGTCTGCATCTTTGTGATCTTTTCTGTCTTACAGGATCTTTCTATCTCTTTATCTTCCTAATGGAAAAGACTGAATAATTCAGCGGTCTTTTAATAAGTCACTGGAAATACTATCGCTGTTCTCACAGAGGGGACTATTGCTTTTCATCATTGTCCCTATGCATGATACCTCTTTAAAGACACCTCATGCTAGATTTGTTTTTCCTGTATTGCATTTCTTCAATGTTTTTTTCAATTTCAATGTTGCTACTCTCAGTCTTTTTCTGAAAGTAAGCATTCTGTAAACTCATGATTCATTTAGCTGAGGATAAATTTTCCAGCGCTGGTTATCTAAATTACCTCAGATCATTTACAGGGGAAGGAAAATTTAATGGTCTGGTTGAGTCAAGTGCCTTAGAGCCTTAACTTCCACACTTCTGCTTTAGGGGATGCAGACTCTGGATGTCCTGACCATAACTATGTGTTCCTGAGATGACACAGATGTTGACCACTCTGGAGTTGGAAATGCAATGATTCCTGAGCAAAACGTTCAGTAATTTGTTTGCATGGTTAACCACTGGATTTTCCACTGAAGATTCAACACTTGCTGCATATCTTTGGGACTTGCTATGTGTTATGTGAGCAGCATGGTAGTCTGGGTTTGAATTGAATGTAGGTTTTGGTCAAAATCCTTACTTGAGGAAAATTATAAAATCCTCATTGATTAGGGAAAGATATTACAAGCTCTATGAGCAAGGGAGTTCTTTGTCTTCTCTGAACTTGACATTAGTTCAGGTAGTCATTGGTTCGTTTTATGGAATTCTGTTACCCTTTTTTTTATGTTTATTCTTAAAAAAATTATTAACTAGATGCTTCACATTCAAAGATTGACATATTAAGCAAATTATTTGCTTCTGCAGTCAATTCAAAAAGGTAAGATTAAAATTATTCAATTTGGTAGTGGGTTTAGTAGCTAGCTGTGTCCATCCTGAAGAGCATTTGAAAGTGCAGAGCTTTCCTGTAGAAAGCAAACTGGTGTTGTGGAACTTTCTGCAAAAGTCGTGCAAGAAGGTGAAAAGATGTCAGTATTGACCTGAGTCTTTGATCTGGCTGACGTTACCAAGGATTTCTTTAATCACTTCTCTGTAGTTACAGGTAGTTTGAATGCAGGTATTTGTAAATCTCATTCTTCAATTTAAATCCAGTTAGTATTTTTCTGCAAGATTCCACTTACCTGGAGCAGGAAACATTATTTTAAAGTAATGTAAATTATTAATTATCTATTAACATTAGTAATTACACTAAAAGGAGAGTAAATAAACTGTTAGTACTCAAGACTGTAAAAGTATTTACTGGTTTGGTTTTTTTGAGATTATATTAACTTTTAGATTGGTCACATTGGTCAAAAGCTGGCACAAGTAAAATACCAACTCTGTCTATATTCATAGCTCTGAGATAATTGTTTTTAAGTTATGTCTACAAAGATTGATTCAGGTTCATCTGAGAGCCCACACAGCTGCTGGGACCCAGGGCTGCTGTAACACAACTTGCAGGGCTCTGGCCTCAAGTGTCTTCCCACCCAGCTGCCTGAGGAGACACAGAGCTTCTGGGTCTCTGCCCAGCCCAGGGCAGTGTGCACTGATTTGTAAGACCATGTCCCCAAATAGTATAAACTTTGTGCAACAAATTTTAAAAAAATATGAATGTTTTTCTGACTTATTAAATATTTTAGGAAGCAGAAAACTTGCATAAAGAATTAAACAAAACTCATGCTATGCTGAGTCTGATTTTCTAAACTCCCAAGTACCTCTGGCTGTAGAGGATTTACTGTTGCAGGCTTATTAAGGTGCCAATGAACTTGGTGTGGAATTGGTGGATGTGCTTTCATTGAGATGTGTGGGCATCCTTAAGTTTCCTGTTTCTTAATCTGCAGCTGCTTATTAATGCTTCTTATATGTACTGCTAAGGCAGGTTTGGAGTTGAGCTGTAACATCAGAACATTATCATAAATACAAAATAGTAGTTTGAAGTGATGAGAGAGATGTTTGCTATCACTGAAAAATCCCCTCTCTGGCTTACCACTGGTTTTGTATTTCATCAAAAGGGATTTGAGGTTAGCATTTTGTGAGACTCTTTTGTCCTGATATGATGTGAACTGAAATTATGAAGGATTTCAAATGAGAATCTGAGTGGTGTTTGTTGGGGATCTGGTTACCCTCTCCAGCTGATTGCTTACCACATTGAAGTTTTGGGCTGCACTGCTCGGATCCAATGTGCTTTGGAAACTGAACAGAACATGGTTACTGTCCCAAGGCTGGAGCCTCAGGAACACCTGAAAGATAAATACAAAATAGAGCACTCTCCCCTGTGCTTGAATCCATGTTCACTGCCTAAGGCAACTGAGCAGCTATCTCAGGATCTCACTTCAGCTTAAAAGCAATTTCCCAGAGTCTTCAGGGATTCCATGACCGATATGACAGCATGCCCAAAAACACTCCTAGGGGTTCTACAGTGCTGTCTTTTACTGTAACAGTATCACATACTACATTAATTTATATGTATTAAAATAACGCACCCTGGAAGCTTTACCTTCTTCAGGTGTTTTTAATCCCCCTGAATTGCATCTGGAACATGGTCCTGTGTCTTTCTGGTTTGCCCTTGAGCTGGAGAGTCTTTGGCTAAACATACTCATCTTTTCTCCTGGATAAATCCTTCAGTAGTTTCTTAAGAGTCCATTAAATGTTCTACCAGCATCTTTCCCTCTTTAACCTGAAATATATATGTTTATACCCTCTATCTTCTCTTTGGTCTAAAGGAAAGATTATACTTTTAGTTTGTTTTTATAGTATTCCTATTGTATAGACAGAGCCAAGTCATTGAATTTGCTGGTTTCCATTAATATCTTTCCAGGGAAGAATGTGATAGAGTTCTGGTCAGCAAAGGTAGATAGATATTTAAGGTGGTATCCAAGCCTATAGCAGTTGTATGATTCCCTACCAGGAATCAAACAGACAAATTTTATGTACATCTCCCTAAATCATACAGAAAGTATTAGAATACCTATTTCTCCTGGTGATGAGTTACAACACTGCTTCATTCATGAGACCTTAATTTGTTGATTAAGAAAGAATTTAGTGCAGAGATTTCTGTTTTGTCTTACAGTCTGGTGTCTTCCATCTGTCTTCAGACCCTGGGATTTGCATGCATTTAGGCCTAACCTTGCTTCCAGAGGGAATTGTGCCAACTCTTACAGTAGCTCAGGGATCAGAATTCTGCACCTGGTCTTGGTATTCAGCCCCAGTGATCAGAAGATATTTAAAATTAACAACCTCCTGAGGAGCTTCTACTGATCACTTATTGCAACTTCTTAATGTTGGGAGTTAAGAACAAGTGAATGGCAGAGGAGAATTATTTTCTTTACTGGTTTTAGAATTTTAGTAGGTACCTTGAAAGTATAAAGTAAAGGATTTGGAATGGAATTTAGGATGCTGTTTACCTGTGCTAAAAAATGCCATTAAGAAATCCGGTGACTCTGATGGCCAAACTGATAGCTCTCTATTCATAGCAGAAAAGATCTTGTTGCTAAACTGACGTCTACTAGCTCAGGAAAACATAGTTTTAATAATTAGTTTATTTAAATGCTGTTAAATTCTTTTTTATTATTATTGTTTTCTTCTCTAACTTGTTAATCTGCTCTGGTTTGATTGGAGCTGTTTCACAGGAGTCAGATGACTCAGGTCACAGAGCAAAGAAGACTCTGTCTGTACTGTAGTGCTGAGAGGTAGACAATTCTAGACCTGTGTCTTTGTTCAATAGAACAGCCTGCATTTGTGTTTTCCTTTAAAGAGTTATGGGATAAACAGTGCTGAGGGAAAAGGGAGGAAAAATATTATAAAACTTGGTCAGTGAGGCATTTGTGCATAATAACTGGTTATTTCTGTTGTAACAGCTGAAATCAACTAGAATGCTTGTAATATCGAGGCTATGGTTTAAATTTTTGTGGTCTCAAAATTGTCCTTTTGTGGAATTATCTTCTCCAGTACCTCAGAACAGAGGCCAGGCTGCCTACAGAATCCATTCCAAGATACATACAATGAGTCATCCATTCCCTTGAGAGCTGCAACATTCCTGTATAGGATTTGTTGGCTGGCAGATGAAAGCAGGGTGGCAAACTGCTCTGACATGGGGAATTGTCACTGTATGTGCTCAGTGGTAATTGGGCTGTTCCTAGCAAAGTGACCCTTTCCATAATCAATGCCTTTGATGACCTTGATTTTGGCATTGTGGCTAGCCCATCATCTCAGCAAGCTTTTCATACACACATGCACATGATTATTCGTCCCTCTATCTAAAAATTCTGGGAAGAATGAGGGCTTCCAGCCAGGGCTTTTGCCTGAAGCTGGCAAGAGTAGTACTGTGGTGGTTGTTGTGGGTTCAGATCCCACTAGAACTCATTGCCATTTTACTAAAATGGTTTGCTTATCTTTTTAATGTTTAGCAGAGCAGCTTATGCTGACATGAAATATTCTTACTTGCATTGAAAATTCCTTGATGAGTCTTGACATATGTTTTTGTTATGGTTACGTGTGTGATTTGAAGAGAGTCTCATAAAGTAACAGAAATTGTTTAGCCCAGTAATTAAAGCCATGTAAACTTTGAAAAAAGTTGATTTTTTAAATTCCAAGTGAGAGAAGATATCTAATCAACCTTCATATTTCTTACCATCTTCATTGTTGGGCATAGACCAGTTCAGTCATCATATTTTCTTCCTTCATTTCCTATCTCTTCTTAAAAGTAGGAGGGAAAAAGGTTCAGCAAACCAATACAGTTTTTATGCAGGTGGCACAAATTTCTAGCACATCCTTTGCTAGGTGACATGTTCTGCTTTCAGTCCATATGATGAACACCTGAAAATCAAACTGTTGTGTCACAGCTCCACAAAACGTTTGCCTCAAGCTTATTTATGATGGTGGAAGTAATGTGAATGTGTTCAGGAGTTGCACTGACGTTTGATAGGCAAAAGCACAGAGCTTACTTGCTCTGTAGAAAGGGTTTTTTTCACATTGATAACATTCTGTATGCACAGATGAGGATGTCTTGTGGGTTGTTGTTATGAGAAGCACAGTTCAGAGATGTGTTTTCATGGGGTGGTGGTTGCAGATTGGTGAGGATTTTGGTTTTGCACCACACCCTCTTCATCAGATTAAGACAACAATAAAGACATAGGAAAAAATGCTATACTGATTTGTGTTAAAGATTATAAAGAAACCTTCAAAATTTTAGTATCTTACTGAAAAATAAGAAATTGCCATAGAAAAAGTTATTTTGGTGCAGATGTAAAAGTGAGAATGAATCTAAACATGCAATAATGTCTGTGCTCATTTGTTTTGCTCATTTTTCTTTCTTAATGTCAAGGACTTAATGGGTAATTCTAAGTGTAAAAATAAACCTTCAGGGGACTTTGTTTCATTACTTACTCTAGTGTATGGTTTATGCCTTTTCTACTAGCAAGTGAATCCTTTTTGTCAAAACTGTAAATAAGCAAGCTAACAAAAAAGAAGTAAAGCAAATGTTCAGAGTTGTGTACCCATACAGAAGTGCCAAGAGATCCCAGTGTGAATACAAGAACTCTTGTGAAAAAGGCAACATTGAAATATCTTTCAAAGGAAAGTCCTTGTCTGAAATAACTTTTTTTCTCAATAAATAATGTACATGATTTATGGAAAAGGCATAATTTATCTGTTTTGCAGTATTCCAGTTCACGAAACTGTGCCATCATAGTTAGAGGGGGAACAAACTATTTAGAATCTTACCTATGTGCTGTCTGTAATACTGCCAAAGTGCTACTTTTAGGGGTACACATTCTGTTAGTCTCTGGGCATGTAGCTGATTTGCTGATAATTTTGATCACATTTTCATGTCACAGTGGGTGGTGGCATTATTGAAATAAGGTGTGTTGGAATTGATTTTGTCCCAGGTAGTGGATTGGGTTTTTATATCTGGTTTGGTTGTAATGTCAACGGTAAGGATAAAAATATGTCAACATCACTAAAATAACATTGGCTTGAAGTAGTTAGAATGAGCAGCCAGGGTCAGAGACAATGTGCATTAAGCCAGTACTATGCTGCATTATGCTGTTTAGTCAGCCATTTAACAGTTGTAGAAACTGCTTGTAATGAGTTCTCAGTCAGGAAGTTAACAATTGGGCTTCTACTCAAGCCTGCTCTCCTGTTGTCCACACAGCCCATCATGGTTCACAGTGACGTGTAGCAGGAGTAATGGTCACAGAATTGCACACAAGCACCTGTACTGTGGCAGTGAATAGGCGAAAAAGAACTCATTTGGAGGAGGACATAAGATTTTTTTATTTGCAGTTTTGCCACAGTCTTCCTGTGTGTCTCAGAGAGGTGCACTCAGCCTTCTGGTGTCTATGTGTTTTAGTCAGTGCTGTGGGAACATGTGTTATTTCACAGATTTAGAAGTTAATCCCTCATTGATTCTGTCTAAGAGTAGTCTGCTTTATTTATCAAGGCTTTGGCTTTCAGTGTGCATGTGGGGCACTCTGAGCCTACAGCTTTGCTTTAGCAAGTTACGCAGAAATCAAATCTTGTACGGTTTGCGTGAGGACTGCAATTTACACCCAGCGTGCGTATCAGAGAGAATGTGGGTCCTTCCAACCTGTGCAACCTTCCTTAATAAAGATACAGTGACTGCAGTTGACCTCTTGTGAAAAGTAGATCCATTTGTGTTTTTATTCTGTGGCCTGAATAGAAGATACAACAGAATGGGCACTGTTCACTCGACGTGGGAATTCTCCCTTGCTCTGACTCATGTAGAGCAGCAGGGAGGGGGAGGAAAATGGGCTCCACAAACCCAGTATCCAGTTTTGTAATTTACAAAATCTTTTTCATCTGAACTTTGTATATTTAATATTCCAGAGGGTATTCAGAAATTTGATAAAAGTCTGTAGTAGTGCTGGAGCAAGATAAGGCTCACTATTGTACTAAAACAGTGCTGTGGTGCCAAGACAGTATATTTATGCTTTTCTTTTGCAAGACTAACAGTGCCCATCAAACTCCGTATAATTTGGTATTATACAGAGCAAAGATAAAAATACCCAATCGTTCTCTAAGGTGCAATACAAAATACTTTAAGCTTAATACTCAACTGTATTGCAAACATATAGTGCTTCACAGTAGCTGGGAGAAATACAGTGTGGTGAAATTACCAATGTGGTAGGGGCCAAGATTCTTTTGTGTATAATAGCAAAGATCCTTACTTTTTTCCCCATTATAATCAACTGTGATTTTGTCCATATGTTTTCTGATGTGTCTTGCAGTGTTTCACGATAGCCTTTCAAAGCTGGGTGAAATTTTCTGTTCCAGCATTGTGGTCAGTCAGTTTTTAGCATGCATAAAAGAACCAGTGTTCCTAGGTTTTTCTTTCAGGCTGTGAAGTCAGAGTCGCAAGGAACAGAACAAAGCCTGAAGATATAACAGGAGCCTTTGGGAGCTAATGGGCAATTGCAAACTCTTTGTTTATTGCACCTGGCACTTTCTCAAAATCTGCTTCATAGGGGCCAGACCAATCATTTCCTCAAGTAGATAAGGAGGATGCTTTCTCTCCCTGAGTTAAAGCTCTGTGAGTTTGTAAATAAGACAGTAAAAATGGATATTTTAAGGATACTTTCTAGAGGGATTAATATATTGCAAACTTTTATTTCAGGAAAGCCGAACTTAAGGACTAGTTAAAATGGTTAAGTTAAAAAGAAGTATGGACTTTAAAACATCTGCACTTACAACAGCTGTAACAACATGTTTTGTGCCTGAATTTTCTGAATGAGATTTTTAAGCATTCTAAACAGGTATTAAATTGGAAGAGGGAAAAAAAAGCCTGCCCCCATTTCCAAGAACATTCTGGTGTTTTTGAGACCTGTGGCAGGAGCTTTGGGGAACTTAGCTCTGTTGGTACTCCATGAGAGAGGAAACATAAAGAAATGTGTCCCCTGTATCTCCAGGTTGTTTCAAGGCAATGAGTCAGAACCATTTTACACAAGTTTCTCAACATGCAGTTTTATTTCTACTGTTGATATGATTTCATGGATCTTGTTTGATAGACATAGTGACAAGTGTCAATCTGTCAGATAAGGCCCAGGAGCTAACCTGACCTTCTGTTTCTTATCCATCTTGTCTTAAATCTTCATTCTTAGGAATTAATCCAGAAGAAGTAAATGTGGAAATAATTCTGTATAATCTTCTTCTTAAAAGCAGTCTTTCTGAGATTTGGACAATGCAAAGCAACTGTGTTAATCTTCCATCAGGCAAATGGAAGCAATTCTCTAGAGTAGAATCCATTGACTGATTGTTGAAATTTAGGCTTTATTTTCCAGTGCTTTGAATTCATGTTTCCTCCATACATTGAAATAAGATTTTCCATACAGTTAAACTGTGCAATTGTTTTATTATTTTTTGTATTTTATATTGTAATTTAATGCAAAAGTCAAAACACTTTAACTGTCGTATATTAAACTGTAACTAACACCAAAGCAATGGAGTTGAAATTAAGGGTTCTAACTTCACCCAAACCAAGTATGTGTATTTAATGAAATGTTTTAAGTGTATTCCCTTAAAAAGAAAAGTTCCTTTAAAAAATTTCCCTTAAGAAAATACTGGTTCTAAAAAACATTGAAATTCTAATTATTTCTCTGTTTTCTGGGAAAGTGTTTACTTTCTTGGCAGTTTTGAATTGAGCTTTCTCTGTGGGACATCACTCTAAACACATGACTGCTATAATACTGATTTTAGTAGGAATGGCTCAGATGACTTTTGCAGTAAAACATAACTGACCTGAAATTCCTTGATGGGCAATCTAACATGATGGAACAGACTTCAAAATCTTATGTGAGAAATATGCTGAAAGCAAAACATCTCAGAGTATGCTATAGGGGGAAAAAATGAAAGCTTTTTGTGGAAAGGTACTATTTCATGTCTGTGACTGAATTTTGGTTTATTTCAACCTGAAATGAAAGCTTTATTCTTCAAGGGCAATAATGGCATGTTTTTTGTAACTCCTTAGCTTTCAACAATAGTGTACAATATTTTGGTTCACCATTGTGTTAAAACCATGTTTTTCTGACTGCTGTGACATAATGATTTATTAGTGTTGACACTCCAGGGTTGTTTGTCAAAAGCTCAGCTTCTGCTCCTTCTGGCAGATTACATACAAATTATGTAAATCACTATAGTGCAGATTTTAACCTAATTATGTTATACATCTTGAACAATGATAGTTACTGTAAGGGAAAGATGTCTGGCATTTTAGTTGTTAATATATTTTTTCTTCTCTCGGTATTCCATGAAAGAAGCTGCATTCAAGCGTGATAGTATGTGTGCAGGCTTTTTTGCTGCAGTTTGTGCTTTAGCTTATGCTGCTACATTATGTGAAAGTTGACTTTTTTTTTTAGGACTTTAACAATCTATTTATACAAATTAGGAGTAAGCTGTAATTTCACTAACAGAATTTCACAGAGAACTAGAAAAGTGTAAATTTTTTTTTGTGTATAGATACACACATGTCCATGCATTTTATAGAATTGGTCTGCTCAAATAAATACTGGATTAACAACAATGATCAGACTTCTGTGTTCACACACAGAGACAGACTTTCCATCTGTAGCATTACAAACTGACATGCAGCTCAAGTCAATCCAGGCAAAGTTCATTTATTGAAGAAATTAATCTGAGCTGTGCCTACAGAGTGCCCAGACTAAGGAGACCCCTGCTAGCCCAGCCCAGCTGCTCCCTGAGCTGTGCTTAGCAAAGCAGGACCAAGCTATCCCAGACAAGTCAAGGCTGAGGGGTGGTGGCAGGCCAAGACTGGGAGTTGACCTTTATCATATTTGAGGTTTGAAGGAAGACATCTGATTTCTGGCCTGTCACCTCTTAATTTGTACACACACATGCACACTTGAGGTTTATTTAAAATATAGCCTTCATATCACCTAGGTCCCATTTGACTTCATTTGCTTGTAAGAAGCTGAGAAATCTAGCTGCATTTTTAAGCTTCATGGTTCTTGCTAGATACTGCTCATTAAGTTGAAGGTTTTACACTGGGATTTACGTAACATCTTGTAATGATCTAATAGAAAATAGGCAGTGTGACATGGTTTATTTGGGCTGCATGTCCTTGGGTTGTATTGCTCACACATTATTAGTCTTCAGCAAATGTTCCACTTTCCTTTAGTTTTGGCAAGCTGCTTGGAACACCATTTCCTTCTTTTCATTCTGGTGGAGTCCAATTGTTCTTTGCTTATACTACATTAGCCTTTCCCAGAATTTAGCCTGGAGTTTTTATACACTGGGGAGTTTCCAGTGTTTTTAGATTATAAAATGATTTCCTAATGTGACTGTGACAGAACCATGCTTTCAGATAACACTGTCAAACTGGATTTCAGTGCTGTTTTTCTGTGTTACTTTGCCCTACATAAATGATGTGAAAAAAAATTTTGTGTCTTCAAAGTGATGTATTTCAAATCACCCCCCAAGTAGTTAGGATTGTCCCAGAAATTTTCTTGTTCTGTTTTTCTTTAGGTTTGTGTAAATCAATTGGCGTAAGCAATTTTCTTATCAGCCATCTTGAGCAACTAAAGGAGGACTGTGTGATTACTCCACATGTTAATCAAGTGAGTGCATACATGTATTTAAAGTATCTGGGTTTGGGTTTTTACTTTGGTTCATTTGGTTAGCAATCTCCTCCCCACTCCTATGCATGAAAGGCTACACCCAAACTATTTCCTTAGTCATACAATTTCTTTTTTCATTTCTATTTGTGTAGTGAAAACCATTCAGGAAGATGACCCAAAGGGTAGGGAAGTCCTTCCTCATATTCCTCCCACCCAGTTTCTCCCAGTCTACTCTCTAGGTACAAGACACAAACAAATGGTCCCTGTGACAGTTTTTTGATGATAACCAGTTTAGAAATAAAATTCAACAATCACAGAACATTTAGCATCTTCAGAGCGAACCAGTTTTTGGAAAGCCCCTGTTCAAATACTTCTGTACTTCCTGTAAGCAACACTGAGAGCCTCAGTTAATTGCACATCCATGTAAGGGTGCCCTTCCCCTGCTCCCCCCTCATTTCCTAGTTCCTCGTTGAGGCAGGTGCAGTGACAGCCCTGGCAGAGGTTTGTGCTGCCCTAGGCAGCTCTGGATGGCCACCTACGGATGGGCAGCCTGCCAGGACACGACAAATGTTCCCTTGTTGCAGGTTTCTGCCTACAGCTGTGCTGGAAGTTCATGCTCCCATTGCTTCACCTCCTGCCAGAGCAATGTGTGTATGCTGACTGGGATGTGGGAACTGGGATGGATGGAGTGCAGGCACGTGCTTTTCCCCTTTGTACAGGTGGCCAGGATTTCTGGCAGCTGTTTATGGTTTAATGTCATTATCAGCCATAAAAGTATTGCTCAGTGTGACTGTCAGAACCAAATAACTCTGATTTTAGCTGTCCACTATACTAAAGGTTACTAAAAGACAATTAATTAATGTTAAATTAGCATAAAGCCATGTAAATATTTAAATTCAGTTATTCAAAAAAAACCTTTGAAAAATATGTTAAAGTGGGCATGTTGATGAATGTTTAATAATTGGTGAATTTACCAAGGTTCAAGAAGTACACATCTGCAAAGACTTAGTAGAGTTTGGCATTAATTGTTGCTGCTACTAAATAATAGTAGCTTTTCAGTGTTCTACTAAATCCCTGCAAGGAAAAAAGTAGTGATTTTGTTTTGAAATTTTCTCTTACCCACAGTGTCAAAATGTCACCAGTCTTACTTTTTCAGTGGTGTTCATGGAGACAAGCAGTTTCTTGGTGCTATTTGACAAAACTCTCTTTCTAAGACTAAAAATGAGGAGATGAAATGTTGAGGTGGTGGTGATGCTGAGGAGTAGGAGAGGGCCCCTGCTAGTAATTTCTTTGAGGTGCTACACAGCATCATTCTGAATTGAAAGCAAAAACCAACAATGAATTACCCATACCGTTGCCAAGTGCCCCACCTTAAACAGTTTTATTATGGCACTGATTTATATTTTTTTTATATTTTTAAAATATTTATATATTTTAGAATTAAAGGGATTTTATAAACCATACTTCAGTTTATCCTCAAAACAGTATGTATTCTGTTCCTGCCTAGTGTTCGAGTTACCAAGTCTCATGGTAAGATTACTTAAGTACCATCAAATAAATAATGAATTTCTAAATTCAAATTGGGACTGGAAATGCTGTACCGAGTTCTTATTTCACTGTCCACAATTTATAATACAGTTTTTTCACTGCATTTATGCATAAAATAATGTACTGTTTCAGTGGACTTACTAAATGTCAAATATTTGCAAATAGTAATTGTATACAATGTCTAAATATTGAATAAATAAGTGGAGGAAAAATACTTCCCTTTTAGAATTCAGAGTGTTCTTACAATTACAACAGTCCTCTTGTGATGTTAAAATTGAAAGTTGTTTTTTTTTTTCCGTGAAGAGGAGAAAGTAGGAAGGCAGAATTAAGCAATACTTCTGTTTTACAAACCAAGTACTGCCTTTCTTCTCAGTTCCTGGGAAAAAAACCAGTATAATCATGTCTTTTAAAGCAGTAGGAAAGGCCTGTCTTTTCAAGAATATGGCATTGCTATGTTACTTATTAATAAGCAAGCACCTTCTAAAATTTTAATATACTATTGTAATATACTGCTAAACACTGTAAAATGATGGCAGTTTATTCTAGCACCAAGTAGAGTGAAACTTTCAAACTGGAAGTTCCAGGTTTGGGTGCCAGGGTTTTGTAATTGACTTGGCAGTAGGAAGTTTGGATTTATGCTTAAAGAAATCTTTGAAGTCTCTCTGAAGGCTCATAGCCCTCATTTCAGAAAAAAACTATATTTTATAAGTATTAAATAAATGCAGATGTTTCATTTACTAAAGTGATGCACCGAACCCAGATATAAACTGTTCCTCTCTGAATTCCATGTAGGAATGTTCATCAGTATTTTTCCAGTCCAGGAGAAGTGTGGATTACTGTGTAATGACCTCAGAGAGACTTGGTCACATTGTTGATATTGCCATTAATACTGAACTCTATTGTATAAATTTGTACAAGGTAGAAATGCATGTGAGACATTAGAAAACAACCCCTTTGTACATAAACTCACCTAAACTGTTCCTCTGACAGAAAATATTCATAGGCTTGTATTGCAGTTTCATAAAGAGAAAAAATTGTAAGACAGCATTCCCATTGAGAAAATGACTGAATTCCAGGTGTGCAGAAACTTTATCAAGTGAAAAGGACCACAGCAGGGTGGAAAGAGTAAGGCCTCTGTTCACCATCATCTGAGGTATGACTTTCTAGGGCCATGTGTCAGGGTTGTTATTAGGCTCAACTTTTCTCCATTGCTATGACTGTTGTAATGAAGCAGTGCTTTAGTTGGAGGTCCCCTGTGGCTGAGCATGCAGCAGCTGTGCAGTTCTGTAATGTGAACTGCAGACTGCTCTGTTAAACAGATGCCAGTTTTTATACGCCACTCAATCTGGGTAGAGTGCCAGAAGAGATCAAGATCTTCCTCTGCCATCATGTGCCAGACAGCCCTCGCCTGAGAAAAGTCTGGTGACAAAAATAGCAAGGGTGGGGCAAGACAGGAAGCAAGAATTGTTATTTTGAGGGGAAGCAAATGTTGACCACTCACCTTCTGCCTCTTGTAGTTCAGGATCCTAGTGCCTTGCATTCAGGTGCTGCTAGAACCTTCCAGAATGTTTTCATTTAAAAAATTAAACTCAAAAGTGCTTATTTTATTTGATGCATTTGATTATTTTAGAAATATATTTAAGAAGAAAAAATACCTGCTTCTACCAACACAAAACTTCACATATCAAAACTCAATTCACAAAATTTGGGAGTGTCTAGATTCAGTGAAAGGCACAAAGTATGACCTTTTCAGGTGGGAAGTCATTGTTGTTATGTACTCTGCTTGTGAAGTAAGCAGGTGGTATCTCAGCATCCTGCTCTTGGTTTAAACCCTTCTGGTGTAACCTGGAACTGTGCTGCCTGGAATCTTACTAGACCAGCAGGTAAATTCTACTTGCAGTTTAATTAGTAATAAATGCTGAATATGACACATAATGCCATAGAGGCACTGTAGATGTTTCAGCATTGGATCCTAAATACATCATTCTTTATTTATTATTTTCTGAGCTACATTATTTGCTATAGTTACTGTAAAAAACATCTGCTAAAATTGCTTATTACTTCTGTAATAATCTAGTAATACACCCTGCTTGCTCTTTAATTTCTCCCCATTTCTAGTTTTGTGTAGATACAATGAGAATATTTCATATCCAGCTCAGGTGCAAACAAATGAATAACTGTATGACCTAAGCACTGCTCTTAAACATAGAAATATGAAATACAAAGGGTACTCAAAGGTCAAGAAACATCAAAGGTTGAAGACATGGATGTCTGCTGCTTGAACCTTGTTCCTGAGTCCACCTAGTAATTTAGATCATAGCAGCTTTAGGCTGACTCAGCCCAGCCTTCCAGGGCCACAGTTTTTTCTTAGCTCATGTTGAATGACTGCCAGCCTATTGTTCCTGACTATTGTTGTCTGAAAAGACAACATGTACTAGAGATGAGAAACAGGAAATGTTCATTTGTCCTCTTTGAGGCAGGAGAAATTTTCCAGATTCCATGTATTGAGGTAATTACTCAGAAGAGTATTTTTCTTCAAAATGCGTAAGAGTTCAAATCCCTGGAACAGCGCTGATGACCAGTCACAAAAATACATCACATGATTTTGTAGTTTGTATAAGAAAACTACCCACTTTCATCTAAATGCAGAGTAATGTATGCTTCTTACAATGAATAGACTGTGAAATACTTATTTAAATAATTTATTAAGGAACATTATAGGGTTTCTTTTCTAGCTTTAGCTACATGCCAGAATATGTCTCTCCTCTGAGATCATTACTGTCAAATAACTTCTTTTTCCTTTTGCTCCCAACAACTGTGTCTTTGTAGCTTATTACTTTTCCTCTTTTAACTGGTTCTTGGTAATTTGTGATCTTTCTTCCTACAAAAGGTCTCCTTCATACGTCATTCCAGAGCATGATTGCTTCCCTGCACAAGCTGGTGGTGACACCACACATAGAATACAGGATTTGCCCTGTGCAATCCATACCAACAGGCTTGGCTTCCAAGGTCAGGCCCTCACCCTGAGCAAATTGTTCTGGTTGGTCACTTGCAAACCCAGCCCCTGCTCAGCCCCCTCCCCTCACCTGGGAAATTCAAAGATCATTAGGAAGAATCATTAGTAAAAAACAGGAAAGGACATAGATTTGGGAAAGAGAAAATACTCTCAAAGCACAATAAGAATGACCTGATGCTGACTTCCACTGTGCATTTGTATGTATTTCTTACAAACAGAGCAATAGTGAAAGTTCAGCTGCAGGTCAGGCAGACAACTGCACCTTATTTCTGAGGGAAACATAAAATACAATTTACTGTTGTGCCAGTTACTGGAAAAATACGTGATTAATACCCTTCATATATCTTCTAAAACTAATACCTTACATCTACTTCCCAGGAGCAATGACTTCATGCATGTTCTATTTTTAAAACAAAAGAAAAATTATTTTCATTGGTATTTTCTACAAAATATACTCTCAGGGTTTTTACTAAAAGTTCATTTCTATTTATCTAAGGTTGAATACCACCCTTTCCAAAGACCTCAGGAGCTGGTTGATTATTGTAGGAGCAGAGATATTGTTTTTGAAGGCTACTGTCCATTAGCCAAAGGTGAAGCACTCACTCATCCTACAGTCATTGGGCTGGCAAAGAAATATGGCAGAACTCCAGCACAGATTTGCATACGCTGGAGCATACAGGTAATGGAGGGTGGTAATAAAAATGTGTCTCCTTTCTCAGGAATAACATGCAAATAGTTCAGGGTTTGTGCATCAAACCAGAATTTATACAGAAGGTATTTCTGTATGTTGATATTGTGTGAACTGATGGCTGTACTGGAAATTTAAAATGTAGTACAAAAATCATGCCAGTATTTCAACTATTAATTATTTTAAATAATCTGGTTGTAGAGAACAAAAACCACCAATAAGAAATGTTTCCAAAGTAAATCTTACAAGCAGTCTCCCTCATAATTCTATTTATGTCATCCAACACAAAGTGCTAAGCAGTGAAATAATGTATTGAGTTGATATACACCATGTAATGTATTGGAAATCAACACAGTGTATATAACTGCAGTTGCAAATGGCATAGAGAAATGTCAGTGTCCCCCAGAAAATGAAATTAAAACCTCAGAAGATTCAAAGAATTTTGAAGATAGATAATTTTCTTAAAATCTGCATATTTTAGTGATGAGAAGCATCATTCTTTTCAGAATGGGATTGTCACTATTCCAAAGTCCACGAAGGCAGAACGGATAGAGGAAAACTGCAAGGTAAGATCTGATTATGCACTCAAGTCTGACTAAGATCAAGGTAAGAGGTTAAGATAAATTAGGAGTTTTAATATTTTGGTTTGTCTTCCTATTTTCCTTCCCAGTTTTATACTGGGGTAACTCAGTCAAAATTGGCAAATGATGGTACCATAAAATGACCACAATGTAGGAAAAAACTATAACTGACAAATATCAGAAAAACCTGGAGAGCTAATCACTGTGTATAAAGAAAAATCCATAGAAGACCTTTTGTAGTTGATTTTTGTCATTAAGAGTTCTATTTATTACTTGTCTGGTTGTAGCACATCCTAATCTGACTATGGTTACTTTTTTTTTTTTTTGATAGGCACATAGGTCAAATAGAAGGAGTTTGAATGCTATGCATAGCAGTTTATGAAAGCTTTACAACTCCCTTGGGGATAACTCCAATATAAAGACCTTCCAAGGAAATCCCAGTCCTGCCAGAGCTGACTCTTCCCCTACCTTCTCCTTCTACTCAATGTGCAGAAAAGCTTGCAGCATGAAGGGGTTGGACAAAGAAAAGTGGGAATGAATGAGAACTGGCAGTGTGATTTCTCCTCCACACCTTATTTTAATTCCCTTTTCATATCAAATAGTTTCAATTCATTACTTGCTTTGTCTCTCCATTTCTCTGATCTGGAAGTGTTCTTTCTTTAGGGAGGCAAAACCAGAACTTATTTCCAAAAATATCATTGGGGTATGAACTGCTATGGCAAATGTTGAAGAAACTTTGCAAGACAGGAAACTTCTGTCTGCTGTTTTACTCCTTCTGTGTGTGTGTGTATGTGTGTGTGTGTGGAAGTGTGTGGAGGTGTGAATCAATATACATGTAATGAGGATTTCTGCTGGTGGCCATGTCTGTTTATACAGCTCCTGCCTTGACTGTTTATTCTGACATACACACTGCCTTCTGTGGTACAAGCACAGCTGCTTGTGGCACTGGATTGGGAACCAGATCAGAGAACAGAAGCAGTTTAAAAATCCTCCCATATACTTTTATTTTCCCTGATAATATTTTAAATCCAGATTTATTTCACTTTTTACAGAGTTTACTCTATGGCACCACCAACTTATTTCACCCAGCTGAGGGAATGTGTTACATCCAAACTTAAAACACTTAAGATTGAGAGAGGAAGGAACTGGCACAGTCATTGAGTGTTGTTTATCACATCTCACTTCTTTTCCTTTCCCTCATGTTTCTGTGTTGGCCTGAGTCTCTGCCACTTCTGGTCAAGTTGGTCAGTAAACCCTCAGTATATAATACACAGGGTTTCTAGTTCTCTGGCTGGTCCCTGGTTTGAGCTTAAAAGGCTTGAGAGAGCACTGAGACTTGACTACAAGGATCATTCCAGAAGAGTGGTTGCTGGGTAATGCAAGATGGGAGGAGCTCGTTTGGCTACAGTTCAGACTCCACAGAATCTTTTTATTGAGCACAGAGGAGCTGTGACAAAGAGAACAGAAGCAACTTCCTGATGATAACGTCTCCATAGGACACCTGCTAAGAAAACACTGACACCATCATTCTCTTGTGGCAGGCATGGCCACAAGAGAAGGTAGTGGCTGTAAGAACTTGTGTTTGAAGACAGGTGATTGCTTTCAAGTTTGAGTTAGTACTGAGGCACTGGAGTACTGTTTCTGTATTTAGCTGTTTTGTGAGAGTTTTGTCCAAGTAGAGGCATAGTAAAGGCAGACACACTCTTTGGCTCGTTAGCTTTGTGAATGTCCTGATACCTTCTAAAAATTCTCTTTGTCTGAAGTTCTGAGAAAGAGAACTGTAACACTCTAAACTGAACATTGGGATGTAAGTGAAATCCCGAGCTCATTCTTCCAAAGAGATTGCTGTCAGGGTATTCCTATACCTACCTCTGGTAGTGACAATAGAGAGTGTTGTCTAAAGCAGCTTTGATACCAACCTTGTCTTGGATACTTGCCTGAGGCCAGAGTGCTACAAAACCATCTTAACACAGTCTGCAAATAAAAATTAGTCATCAAGGGAGCAAAAAACCCAATGGAGCCTGCCAACTTGATGGAGTATTTTTCTATGACAAAATACAAGAAGAATATTCAAAAGGAAAAATATGTAAAAATTTGGCCTCGAATTTAAATGAATCTTGGTCAGTTAAACACTAGAATATATGTCAGGTTGTTGATTCTGTCTGTGTTCATGATGTTAACTGTATATGCATTCCCACAGGTGTTTGATTTTACAATAGCAGAAGATGATGTTGAAATCCTGAATGGAATGCATGATGGGAGACATGTTTCCTGGGATCCAAGTTTTATTGTGTGAATCAAGGTTTGAGGTTTTTTTGCTTTCTGGGGCATCAGTGAGTCACACCATGTAATTTCAATTCAGGGAAGGTTACAGTAAGAATCTAATCAAAACAGTGATGTCTGCTAATAATGATCACTGTTTTGAAATCCTTAACATTGGCAACAGACAAAAGATATTTCTGAGGGTAGCACTTTTGTTTAACCCTCAAAGAGATTTTGTATTTGTAAGAGAGCACTTCCATCTCAAATGCTGTTCCTCAGTTCATTGAAATCCATGCAAAGACTCTTATTTATACCTTAGACCCTGCATCAGGCTGTTTAATTCAAATGAGGAGATACTCCTTGAAAAATGTAGGGCAAAAGTGCTACCTGCTAGTGTGCACTATAGGTGTTGGGTATGAAAGAATTTTTCAAGTACTTTTTAGAGAGAGACAATATGGGAAGAAGAAAAAGCTGCATGAAAAAAATGTTAATGCCATTATCATAACAGTATTTATGTTGTACAATATACTGCAAATCTCCATCAAAAATATAATCTCATTGTAATCAATATCTGGGCATCACCAAAAACGTTTTATGCATATCACAGCATTACTATGGCATTGACTCAGAGGGTTCTATGCATATTAGTTACTAGCCTGTAGCTAAACCAAAGCAGAAATCTTTTCAGACAAGTCCAGGTACAAATAAACTATTTGCATGGCAAAGAGGTGAGCAGCAAGCTCCAAGAGCCAAAAAGATATCTTTGTTATTGCTTACTGGAAATTGGGATGAATTTTTTTTTTTTACATTTTGGTGAGAATTAGTTTAGCTTTCATTTTGGGTTTGTTCAGGAAATCCCATTAAGAGACTGTACTGTTCCTCAGATTTTCTTATAAAATAGGTATCTCTGTAGAGAGATAAATGTGGATATCTATAGCTCACAGATCTGTTTTGAGAAATATGCCTGCAGAATCTATTGGCTCAGTAGTCAACTTGTAGTTGCTTTGGTTTGATATTTTCAGAGTTCCTGTGTCTAGAAAGGTATGGAAAATCTGATTATGATTTATATTGTGTGGGGACTTCCTGAGGCAGTTTTCCCAGTGCTGTTCTGCTTTAGTCATATTGTGAAACAAAGCTCCTTAGCTTTTTATCAAGAAGTGACTTACAGCAATCACATATTCTAGCCTGCATTGTTTGTCCTCAAAGTGTAGAGCTTCTGTACAGCTTGGCCAAAATCCAGACAAATTTACCTTTTGGATAACAGCTACTTAGAATTATTGTCTAGTTTTTTCTGGTAAACTTGTCTGCAAAAATTTGTCTAGATTTGCCTCTAGAATAATTTCTATGAAAAACAAGATATTGTATGAAATGCTGTTCACTAATACCTGCACAGTGTGGTGTTCTGATATACAACACAAAATCCAGAGCAAGGTTATTTTCTAGTTTCAAGCATGGCCTGCAGTCTGGGGGCCTCCATTACCTGGGAATGCCACTCCAGGTGTCTAAGCACAGCTCTGGACCTGGCTCAGCTGTTGTGATGAGGGGTTCAATAGTTCCAAACAGTAAGGCTCATTTATAAAACAAATGCCATTTTTAGGGTGTTTTTGTTGTTTTTTTTTTTTTTTTTGGCTTTTTTGTTTGTTTGTTTGTTTGTTTTTGCTTTTTTTTTGTTTGTTTTTTTTTTGGCAATGACTGAGTGAAAGTTGGAAAGATGTCCAGAAATAAACCTTTCTACCACTGGCTATCAGCTAATACTGCTTTTGAAGAGTCACTTTCTAGAACAGTGCCTTAGCAATATAAAAAAAAATTCAAACTGTGCTGGTGAGGGACTCCTTGCTTCACAGGATATCTGAATTAATAAAACAAGGACTAGAAGTGAGTCATGTGCCTGATATTTCCTAAATACAGCTTTTGACAGTGATGACTTTCTAAGAATTTACAAAACCTAAGTTGGAGTTTCACCTCTAGTTCTCTCTAAGGAAACAGCTATCACATCATACTGCTTCCAGCATAAATGATGTGTCAAAGGAACCAAATATTTATGGAGGTTAGCAAATTCTAGCTCCAGTATTACCAGAACAGGGTCAGTTAGGACTGGCTATGTGGCTGGAACTCCAGGCTTGTTAGACCACTTTTGGGCTTTTGCACTTGATTCTGACTGATCACCTCTCTCTTCTGAGCTAATTGGAATTAAACCAGGTTTTCTTGCTGATGCCCCACATAGGTGACCTTAGGCTACTGTGAGAATGGCTTTGAATTCATTAATGTATTTTAATGTTCCTTCTGCCAAAGAGATTGTAAAATGTTTTTGGTATCTGCACCTGCTTTTGTGAGGAAAGCAAGCCACCATTTGCTCAGTCTGGGTCATGGTATCTAAGCAGTTCAGTGAGTAATGAGAGGAATAATGAGAGACAGTATTACTAAAAGAGCATTCTTCTTAAGGAGTAACTGTGGCAAGTTACAGTTTTGATACTTTTCTAATTACATTCAGGGTGAATTGTTGTTGGTTCAGAACTATCTGTGATGGGGTTTTTTTTTCATTATTATTTTGTTATATTTTCTAGCATTTCCATTGCTGCCAATTATGCCTTTAGAACTCCAGAAGAGTGTAATTTTAGCTATGTGTAAGGGGTGCAATTTGAGACGATGCAAGTTTTGAAGTGCTGGCACTCAGCTGACCCAAGCACTCTTTCTCCCAGGTGTGAGGGGTAGTTCTGTACATTGTGCCTCACTAATAGCCATTGTTTTCTGCTAGAAGCTATAATTGCCCAAGAGACTGAAACCCTGTTATCTGCTGTGGCCTTGGGATAGGTCACTGCAGCCTCTTCCTTTGACTGTGGTATTCATAAATTTTATACCATGTTTGTTAATTTAGAATCATTGAGCAAGTTCTCTTTTGGTGAGGCTGTAGAAGGAAACATGGAATCGGTGGATTCCTATTTTATACTCCCATCTACACTAACCCTGGCACTACTCTGGCAGTAATAATTTTCTTCTTAAGCAAAGGCTGCTGAAGAGTAAGTCCACATCACCTCATCTTAATGAACCTTTCTAAAGTACTCCCAACACTGATCAAAGAAATAAAACAACTAATAAGAAATTGGCAAGTGGACACTAACGAGATTTAGGAGTAGGGAGGAGTGATTCATAGTAAGAGATGCAGAACACAGAAGACCAAAAGGGTATAAAATTGGTGGAGATACAAAACAAGAAAGTTTATTTCTGCTTTTTATTTCTTCTTTGGTCAGTTAGCCTAGAGGTGCTCTTTTTTTAAGATTTTGCTTTGTTTTAAACTCAGAATTTATCCCTCAAGTGAATTCTTAGAATTATATGCATATTCTTCCCCAGGGTTGAAATTCTTTCTCTTATTTCTGTAAAACAAACTTCCCCTAGAGAGCAAATCTGTTCATCTTTCTACAGTGACCCTTTTAAAGATACATCAATGTATCCATTTCATCTGTAACCCATCAGCTTGCCAATAGAATCAGGGAATACACCAGAAAACTGAAGGCACTTTTTTTTCCCTGTCATTATGTCATTTATGGTAGTGACTGATTGGGACACTCCTTTTCAGTTGAGATAAACAATTACTTAAAAGAAGATGCCGTTTATCAGTGCTATCTACCTAAATGCAGTCAGCTGCCTTTCCAGGAGCTCTGTGACTCCTAATGGAAGGAAACTCTTGTAATAAATAAGGAAAAGAAAATATAAACTAAAAGTCAGTGGAAAGGGTGAGGCCATTTTCTGTGCAGCCAAGTAGCTTCCTGCCTGACTCTGAGTAGCTCCTTCTCCTAATTTTCTTGCTTCTTTCTGGTTTTCACCTCTTACATTACTGGAGATGAAGGTACCTAAGAATGTTTCACTGGAAAATAATGGAAATGGGTTTTTGAAGTGTATATTCAGGATCGTTTTAAATCAGGCTGCAGAAGTGTCTTTATCACACCTGTGCCCCCAACATGACTTCCAAGGCATTATTTTCTGAGTAGCATGTGTAGAAAATAAACAGTAGTACTGGTAAGTTCGCAAATCTACTGGGCCAAGGCGACTGCATAACATTCACACCTCTGTGGGTAACCCATGCTGCTGAAAATGGGGTAAAGGTGGTGTAGCTCTTGCTGCTACTGATTGAATCTTTCGCATTGCCAGACCCCTCCCAAAGCTTTGAAACTCACCTCTCACTATTGTGCACTGGGTAAAAATAACAGATAAGCCAACCTTCTGATAACTGTTTCTGTTGCTGTGTTGGGAGACTTTTTCTATATCCAGTTTTTTAACTTTTTGCAGTCTCCAATAAGATATCTGCACACTTGAAAGAAAATGTTGAGTATGTGCCCTGTATTTCCCAGTGCTGTAAGGTGTGTACCTCTGTGAGGCACTGGAGCTGTGGATGTGCTGCTCCCAGGAGCACTGCAGGGACGGGTTGTGGCAGGTCTGTCACTGTGCCCAGAGTAATGTGTGTGATCCTCACAGTGCCTTGGCCAGCCAGGGCCCTTTGAGGAACAGTCTGTAGCTGAACTACCAGTAGGAAGTTCAAGAGTGTATTAGCAGTTTTATCATCCTGTTAATGATTGTTCCATATATTAAAGTGTGTTAAATTTTTGGATACAATGATATCTGTGCAAACTATTGCATGTCACTTTCTCAACTACTTAAATTCTTTCCCTTCAGACTTGATTATATATATATAAAATATATTTTAATATATATATTCAGCTTAGTGAGCAAAAAATAAAGTACAGATTCTCACAAAAATGAATATAGTAAACTTTTGAAAATTGCCTTTTAAAACAAAAAAGGCAATTTAATTAATATTATTTATCGATATCAAGAACTTAAACCAGACTATCTGAGTTATAGAATACTAATAACAAAAAAATGTGTGCTTTAGTCTTTGCAAGGTTCTCGTGACTTTTTTTTTCTCTCCAAACCAGGTTTTTGATTCTAATCTGAGGAAAGAAAATACGGAATTTTTGAACACTGTGAATATCAACAGAAAATTAATTCATCTAACCTATTCCTTGTGGAAAGAATAATTTAAAACCAGATTGTTCTAAACTGGAAAAGTGATGTAACTGAAACATTAATTATTTTAAACTGAACAATAATCTGAATTGTTCTCTCAGGTACTCAGTATACTCAAGAATCAATATAAATGGTTTATATTTACTCTTATGTTAACAAATTAATAAAATAATTTAATTCACTCTTTGTAGCTTTCTTACAGATACAGAAATACTTTCAGCATCTTCTCTGCTATCTTGGAACTTTCTGGTATAGTCTCTCAGTATGGATTGAGTTATCCCACAATATTATAATTTTCTTCTGCCTGCATACACTTCATTTAAGGTGTCATTTGAACCCATCTGAAAAAATTAGTTAGGCATATTTTTTTCCTTACAGATTTTGAAAAGTTTCGATTACTTGAAGGCACATAAAAGCATGCTACAACACATGTAAATCTTGACAAATTATTCAAAATATGGAATATTTGCTCTGGGATTGCAGCAGAATAATGAATCCGACTTTTATATTTCTGTTAGTCATGAGAATTATGGGGGATTCTGCAGGCCATTCTTCATATTTTCTTGGTGACCAAACCTGCACTCTGTATTGTGTCACAGATCTCCTCTCACAACCCGGCACTTCAGAGAGGAATGGCTCCCTGTGTGACCTAAGTTGCATCAGAATGAACAAAAGTAGTTTTTGCTTATATGGGCAAAGACTTTTGAAAGTGCAGAAGAATGACATGTTGGAGAAAAATCCTTTGCTAATCTCTCTTGCAGGAATTGTCACTATCTTTTCAAGATGTATAGTGTTCAGACACTGCTCTGATGCAATTGTGAGTTGTCCAGCTGCACTGGGAGAGTTGGGTCTGGTGGTGTCAGAGGCCACCAGTCTTTTGATATGCAGGCACTGGGTGGACCACAGCTTACAGCTCCTTTTCTGACAAGATCAAAGCATTTTCCTGAAAGGAAATTGCTCTGTGACTAGCCAGGTTTCTGCAATTCCCACCACACTAAGCCCTCACTGGAAGTTCCACAAGAACTTTGGCTCTCACACACTGTCAGCATTATTTTGTTCTTGTTCATGACATCCCCTAAAATGGGAGTGTCTTCTCCTCCTGAAAACTAACAAAGAGAGGTGTGTAACTCAGGATCCCTGATGAGGCACATGAAAAATGCATGTGCCTCTTTATGCTGGTAGACATATTGCAGGACATTTTTTTTAACCAGTTTAACCAGGTCAAGCATCTGTTATGTGTCAGTTTGATGTCCTGATGTGCACAATGAGGCACATGGCATTTGACTGAGACCTGCATTCTGGTTATTTCTGAAATGCATTAATAACATGGTGTTGTTCTTTCTCCTTATTCTGACCATAGGCAATTCCAGAGTCAAGTTCTCAAAGGAGCTATATATACACTGGATTTCTGTAGTAGAAGTGCAAGCTTCCTTATCAGTGGACCAGGCAGCTGGAGAGGTACTGAGAGAGTTCTCATTCTCTTAGTGGCTTGTTCTCTGGGTGAGGCTGGAGTATAACCCTGGTGAAAACCCCCTTGCTAAACACTTACCAGCAACTACAGTTTTGGTGGAGTTGGCTGGACCAATCTGTGTCCTGTGTTCGTGTTTCAGCCCTTATAAGCAGGTTAGAACCTGTGCAGTTGAACCATGTTAACCTCTCTTCTCTGAGGGTTTAAACAGCCTTCAGTGCAAATTCAGATGATCTGGCTCCATTTGCCTGTGGAGAGTGAAGCTAGATTTTGGTTCCTCACTGCCAAGATGTCAAGGAAGCTGTAAATGTGTGGGTTTGTCTAAGTTTAATGATGCTTTTTGTGATTCAAATACCCACCTTTTGAAGTGGAACTGAAATTGCCTGCATATTTTGCACAGTGCTGTGCCTGGTTTTGGGGCAACTCCTTACATCACTATAGGCTGAGAGAGGCAGAGATGAAGGACTTGGGGTGCTGGTGGTTGAGAGGCTGGACATGACCCTGCTGTGTGAGCTTGCAGCCCAGAAAGCCAACTGTACCTGGGCTGCACCATAGCAGTGTGGGCAGCAGGTCAAGGGAGGGGATTCTGCCCCTCCGCTCTGCTCTGCTCTGCTCCAGTGAGACCCCTCCTGCAGTGCTGTATCCAGCTCTGGGGTTCTCAGCACAGGAAAGACCAGACATGGTCAGAGCAGGTCCAGAGGAAAGATGCAAATAATGATCACAGGGCTGGAGCACCTCTTATGAGGAAAGGCTGAGAGAGTTGAGTTTGTTCAGTCTGGAGAAGAGAAAGCTCTGGGGTTACTTTATTGTAACACTTAAGTATTTAAAGGGGGCCTTACAGGAAATCTGGAGAGGGACTTTACAAGAGCATATAGTGTCAGGACAAGAGAATGGCTTCAAACTGAAAGAGAGTGGGCTTAGTTTAGATATTGGTAAGAATTTCTTTGCTGTGAGGGTGATGAGGCCCTGGAACAGGTTGCCCATCCCTGGAAGTGTTCAAGGCTAGGTTGGATGGGGCTTTGAGCACCCTAGCCCAGTGGAAAGTGCCCCTGCCCATGGCAGTGGAGTAGGAACTCGGTGATCTTTAAGGTCCATTCTAACCCAAACCATTCTATGGTTCTGTGATTTTACACAGCCTCTGACAATTAATTTGTTGGATGTCACATCTCTGAGCTGGCATCCTCTCAGTTGGTAACCAATAGCCTGAACATGAAAGCCTGCACATTTGACTAATGAAACCCTGAGTCATTCTATCCTTTAATTAAAGCATGTTCCTTTAATATGTTCCTCTTACTTAAAATTATGTGAGAATTATTTCCTAGAGGAAAATGCCTAGTGAATGCACTTTTATTTAGTATTTTCTATATATTAGTTAAATAAAGGGGAAAGCTTGAAATATCTGGAGTGTGTCAGGCAGTTGCAGGGGATACATATGTCAGCCTCAAGCATGATTTATCTCGGCTGCCTTTTCTGACAGTTGTGACTTAACGGCTGTGTTTTCCTCCAGGCTCTCAGGAGGCTAAATATCTTTTCAAGTTTCTAGCTTTGTGGTGGAAGAGTAAATGTCTGTTTGCCAGTGTAATTTATCTGAGTCATTCTGGGAGAGGCGGGGAGCAACTGAAGCGTGACTATTAGCATAAAATAAGAGGGACCCTCTTCGTGAGGGTAGAACACTGGTACTGTCTTTCAGAGGAAAGCTGCTTTCCCATAAAACTGCTACTGTTGACAGGCACAATGCTTTAAACTGAAAGACCCAATATATTGACCTTTGGCTTATTGTGATATTCTTTTACATTTCAATTTGGAGTTAACAAGAACTGAGCAAGGAAGGAAGAGGAAAATTTCTGCAGTAAGTGCAACAATAGAATACCACCAGAGCTGGCATTTCACATACACCAAAGGTGGTTTTTCTTTCAAAAGTCTGAAGGGAGAAGAAATTATAAAACCTAAACTCACTTCTGTGTCTGTCCTTATATAATACAGTGGTAACACTGTTAAGTAGTTGCCATTGCCAATTCTGTTTCTAAAATAATGCATTAAAAACTCTAACCCAAACTTTCAGACACAGGTATTTGCACAGTATCCTCTGAATGTGCAGGTTTTCTAGTTTTTCGGTGGGTTGTTTTGGGCTTTTTTTTTTTTTTCCCCATGTGGAAACACCAGCACCTGGTGCTGTCTGACTGTGGCAGGAACTGAGTTTATCCCCCATGGGCCGGTTCTGGCTTCTACCCCGCAGAGCGCAGCCTGGCACCATCCTCGCCCCATCGGGCTGCTGCCTCCCCGGGGGGGAGCCGCCGGTGAGTCACTGCAGGCCACGAGGGCGGGTGGCAGCCACCGGGCCTGCCACGGCAAAAACACACCTTGGTGTAGTGAGAAAATGGAAGAGCTTCTTCCAGGTGTTTCCTTAAACATGACTTACCCTGTCCTGTAAGAGGGAGAACGGAGGTAGCATACGGGATGCTGCCTTTGGCCATAGCCTTTCTGTGCCTGCTCGGGGGGCAAGAAAGACGGGCGAGCGGGAAGCGGCCCCTGGCACCCCGCGAGGCGCAGGAGCCGCGCTCGGAGCCGGCCGGGCCGTGCCAACACCTCCTTCCCCGGAATGCCGGCTGCGCCCGGCGGCGGGAGGCGGCTCCCCGGTCAGGGAGGGCTGGAGCCCGGCCGCGGCGTCCCCTCCCCGCGTCCCCCGGCCGGCAGGGCGAGGGGCGTCCCGCGGGGGAGTTGTTCGCCTCACACCTTCCGGGGCCGCCGCGGGGTCTGTCCCGGCGCGGCACGGCAGCGCCCGCGGCTGCTCACGGCGGGG
>VWYE01027288.1:4221-35523 GCA_013398995.1 Alaudala cheleensis | reverse complement strand
AAAGAAACAGAGCCCAGTAAATCATATAATTAACACAAGCTTGGGTGCTTGGCGTGTGAAATTAACCCAGGGAATAAACAAGTGGCTGAGTTAATCCCAGCAAAACTCCCACTGTGCTCCCAGCAGCTCTGCATGTGCCAGAGTTGGAATTCAGCCTCTCCTGGCCTGGGGCAGGGTGGTGTCCACTCTTCCCTCCCTAAAGGGATGGACACTGCTGAGCTGCAAATCCTGGAGGATTTTTTTGGGTCCTGTGTGGATGTTTTGGTGTGATCCTGGCATTGGGTTGTGGAGAGGGAGATGCCTCAGGAGATTGAGGGGTTGGGTCCCTTCATGGTGGCCAGAAAGTGATGCCTTGGGAAGGCTGAGCTGGAGCAGAGACTGGACAGAGCTGGAGAATAAAGCTGATATTTATTGAATAAAATACACCTTGGGCAGGACAAAGGCCTGGCCAGGGCTACACCCAAGGTGGGCCCAAAATGGTCACAAAATTGATAACTGGTCACAAGGTCTGACACTTTTATAAATAAGTTTTGGTCCATTTGCACATTGGGGTTTAATTGTCCCATTCCAGCTCCAGGCTGGGAGGTCTCATCCTTCTTGTTCCTCCCCTCAGCCCAGCCTTGTTTGTGCTTTTGGGGCTGAAAGTTGTCCTTGGTGTGCAGCAGGGACAGGATTTGTTTTGTGTCCCTGCTCTGTGCAGAGCTCAGTGACACTGAATGGGAGCTCAGAGCTGCACCCGAGGCAGCACAGAATGTGAAAAACATGAGAACTCAAACTTCAGGCATCACCATTGTGTTCCTTGATGCCTCTGGTCTGGTGAGAAAGATGGGCTTGGACACAGGAAGTGACACAGGAGCAAATAAACCCAAATAAACCAAAATAAGCCCAAAGAAACCTTTACTGCCAATTTTTGGTTGAGGACTTTGCTGTTCTTTTAAACCTGATTGTAGAACACAATGGTCTCCTTGGGGGCTCTTGACCTATTTTTTTTTTATCTTAATCTAATGAAATTCATAAATGCTGAACCTGCTTCTGGTTTTTCTGAACTCATCCAGATGAAAATTCCAGTGCTCACTGAAAGGATTTGCAAGACCCCACACAACCAGGCTCCTACACTTCCAATCATCTCAATGAGACCAATATTGGAGCTGATCTTGGAGCTGATATGAGTAGAAGTTTTCCAGAGAAAACTGCTCTGAAGGATCCCTGTGGAGTTGTGTGGGACTGGAGCCTCAGTGCCTGCTGCCAGCCTCAAGTAATGATGTAAAAGTGCCTGCCCAACATAAAGATTTATCAAATGCTTGGACAGGCTGGGCTGGTGATGGCTCAGCTGAAGTTTAGTGGTTTGCTTTTAAAAGAAACCCTCTTAGTCAGGCAAAAGAAGGAAAACTTGGTCTGTAATTTACCCCACATTAATTGGATTCTAAAGAAAGACTTCTGCCTGAAGCCCAGGTTCCTGATGGGCACCTATCATTAATCTCAGAAAAAAGCAAAAGCAAGGACTCTGAATTGTCTTTTTTTATTATTTCCTGAGAATCTCCATCTTCTGCAAAGGTGCAGAGGCAAACTCTGAGCTACAGAGGCTTGGGTGAAACCACAGCAGCACAAGCAGAGGAGTGGAAGAACAGCACAGGGGAAAGTTTATTTTCTCATTACTCACCCTGGTCTTTCTGCGTGGACAAACTGCAGCAGCAGCAAGAATTCACCAAAAGGCTCCTGCAGGATGACCAAATGTCTGTGATGAAATGTTTCATACAAAGTGGCTGTTAGAGAGAAGGAAGAAAGAGAGGAGAAACCACACATACACACACATAAAATCCATCTCCAGAGTGACTCAAGGGATTTAAGAAGCCAACTGTCTTAATAACTGTAGTTATTTGTTTGTTCTCTGGCTCAGTTTCTAATATGAGGGATAAAAATTAGATGGTCTTTACAAGGTCCAAGGGGGAAAAGCAGGGATTTGGGCTGCTACCAGGTACACCAAGATCATTAAAACTCTTTGCCACCAGGCTCCCTCCCATTTGCAGTGCAAAATTTCAGGCATTCAGAGGGAGAAAACAAACCCACCAAGGGAGCAGCCATCCTGCCTTGCTGTGGAGCTCAGTGTCCTCCTCAGCATATCCACCACCTTCCTTTGCATCCTTTTTTTTTTGTTCCTTTCCCTGCTCCCAGCTTATCTTCAACAGCCTGCTAAAAACAGAGCCCAGGGGATGGCAGGGGGGGAGCAGTCAGCACTTCATCCACTTCAGACTGGGCCCTGCTGGGGTCAGAGCCCTGGCTGTGCTCTGGGAAGGGGAATCAGGTGCCACAGGAAGCCGGGAAGGGCTCTGGAGGACAGGGAGGTGTCTGCAGAATGAGAAGTGGTCCCCACTCAGAGGCTCCTCCACAGCACCCACTTGGGCAGCAGGTGAGTGGCAGACATCAAGGGCTCTGAGCTGCCTTGGTTTGGTTTTGCTTTGCTTTGCTTCCTGAATTTCTATCAGGGGAGGCTGATTGCAAGGGCTGACTGCAGGCAGGAGGAATTCAGTGGAAGCTGCTTTCATCAAGTCTGGCTCAGGCAGGGTGTCAAATCTGAAGTTATTCCACTCCTAAACTCCACAGACAGCTTTTTTTTTTTATTTTCTTTTTAATGATGTATCCCAATTGTCCTGCACAGCCCTTTTGGAGTTGCAGCCTGGTGCTCCCACACAGCTCTGCCTGCTCTGGGAAAGGCCAGGATTAGGGATCACAGCCCAGTCAAAATGGGCTGGAATCCTGGGGTCCATTGGGAATAAACAAGGCTTTAAAAAAAAACCCAAACAGATAAAAAGAACACCAAGAAATTCCATTCTGTGATGTAAATTCAGGCAGAGCTGAGTTTTCCAGCTCTTGGGATGCTTGTGGATTTGCAAAACTCCAGCTCCTGGAGCCCTGTGATTATCTGAGAATTAAATTGGCATTAAAAAATAACAACAATTTAAAAAAAATTCAAAGGGGTTGGAAGATGAGTTGTAATAATAAATATTCAGGATTCAGAGAGCAACAAAAATAATCCTTATTGAGAATTTTGGAACTCCCTTGATTTCCATTTTGGGGGCTTGTGCCATTGTTTTTTGTCACATGGGACAGGAATCCCATGAATATCTTGCTTGTATAACTCCCTTTCTCCTCCCTAAATTCTCAGGCAAAGCCATTATTCCTGACACAGAGAAAGAAAAAAGTTGATTGAGATACATAATTCCCAACTTGTTTCTAAAAAGGGGGCAAGGCATGATATTGTACCTTTTAGAAGTACAGCCTGCACTTATTTATAAATTAGAACTAATTACAGGTAACCTGTCTTTGGCAGGACTAAAAAGAAAAACCCAATTTTCCAACCTTGGCAGATGTTTCAGTGTCTTCCCATTATGATCTCAGTTGGCTTTATCAAGTGATACCACATTATAATTAGCTGAGGTAAATGCTACAATTCAAAGGAGGATGCCCAAGAGCAGGAGCTGGAGCTGCAGAAGCCTCAAGCAAAGAAGCTAATAAATGATCCAATTTCAATTAGGCAATTATGTGTGAAAGAGCTGAGAGAGCTGGACTGGAGACAGCATTTCTTAATGGCTTCTTCAACACTCTTAAGCAAGAGGTATCCTAGGAAGAATGAAAGTGGTTTTTTGTTCTAGGAAAAGGATTTTCAGTGTATTTGAAATGTGTTTTGAGTCCCCTTTCCCATAAACCACCATTAGAGTCTCTGGATCAACCATGAGAAAAGGTTGCTTAATTTATTCTTATATTTTTACCAAAAAAAAGACCTTTCTAAACTTTTTTTGGACACAAGGTCTACATACAAGAACAAACATCCATATTACATATTTTAATTGCCTCCTGGCTCAGGGATATTCGGCCTCCCTGACAAAACAGAGACATTTCTGAGGCTTCTATAAAATCCCCAAATATTAAATCTTTACTCATTCCACAGCACGCTTCTGGCTTTTATAGGAACGACTTCTAAGCTCCAGGATTTTAAATGCTTCACATAGGATTATTATTATCATAAAACAAAGCCAAACAGGCTCTTGGAGAACCCTCAAGGGACTGGAATAAACTCGTTTTTCCCATAAAATACCAGTGCAAGTCCCGTGTCCACCTGAGTAATTGGAATTTGTGCATCCAGGTGTAGGCTGGGAAAGCATCAAGAGGAGTGGACACTCATTCCTGGCTTTTCAGCACGTCCTGGTTGATGTTTTGCACTGATAATGTGAGAAATTGCTGAGCTGCCCCTGAAAATGTCACATATTCCACTCCCCGTGCAGATTTGATGCCTCCCTGCTGACACCCCCAAAAAGGGATCTCGGTTCTTGAGTGTGGTTCCTCAGAACTACTGCCAGTGTCACTCTGATGGTGATGGAAATATTAATTATGGTGGTTATAGGAATGGTAATTAAAAATGATGATGTGTACAGGGCATGGTCTCCATGGGGGAGATTCCCTCAGTGGTACAGCCTTTTTAAGGAGACCTGTTGTTATTTTTATATTGTTATTCTCATTGGCTGGAGCATGTCCAGGGCAGGGAATGGAGCTGGGGAAGGGTCTGGAGCCCCATGAGAGGCTGAGGGAGCTGGGAAAGGGGCTCAGCCTGGAGAAAAGGAAGCGCAGGAGGGACCTTGTGGCTCTGCACAACTCCCTGACAGGAGGGGACAGCCAGGGGGGATTTGGGCTCTGGGACAGGGAACAGGGACAGGAGGAGAGGGAACAGCCTCAGGCTGGGCCAGGGCAGGCTCAGCTTGGACAGCAGCAGGAATTTCCCCATGGAAAGGGAGCTCAGGGATTGGCAGTGCCCAGGGAGGTTTGGATCCCCATCCCTGGAGTGTCCCAGGAAGGGCTGGAGGTGACACTCAGAGCTCTGGGCTGGGCACAAGGTGAGCACTGGGCACAGGTTGGACTCAATAATCTTGGCAGTCTTTTCCAGTCCAAATGATCTTGTGATTTAAAACAAAGTTTTTTCTGGCCAAATAATGCATTTACTGCTTTTCACCCAAAGGAAAAGCAGGTGGGAGCTGCTGAGCACCCTCAGCAAGCACAGCTGGGCTCTTTGCCATCCCTGGCACAGCCCTGGGGTGTCCTGGTGCCTGCTGAAGGATGTTTGAGAAAAGCTGAGGCTGGGCCAAGCCTGGCCTGTTTGCACCTCATTTTTTTTTGGCCCAAGAAAGAAGCAGGACCCCCAGGTATCAGTTCCAGGAGCTCTGAGTGCCCTCTCCTTCACTCTCCCGACAGTATGAGCAGCAAGTCTGAGTTAATACCTAAAGAGAGATGGCAAAAACACTCCCCCTGCATCTCCTTTCAATGCCCCTGAGCCAAAACGTTCCCTGAGATTTAATCTAAACTGAAATAAAGCCTGGCTGTGTGATGCTATAAAACAAACGTGGCAGCTCTCTGACAAGACCAACAATAGGTCAGGCTTATTTGGAGAGAGGGAATGCTAACCTTAGCTTGGGTCTGCAATAAACTTCTTTATAAACAGCTACTTTTCCAAACTGATTGTGTTTGAAATGCTTCAAGTTCACTTGACCTCCGTCCTCTTTGGGGTTAAGTACATCCTTGGGCTAGAGTTTAACACAGCACTTGGGGAATGTAAAGACTTAGGGTGCCTTTGGCCTTTCCACCAGCCCCATAATCTGCTTACAAGCTCCTCCTGAACTTTGACCCTTTGCAAAAACGTTTGCTGCACTTCAGCAGGGCCACTCTGGCTCTGTCCTGTGAGAGCAGAGCGATGGGAGAACGTGCTGACTTTGGGAACGCAGGGAAACAGAGAAGGGCAGTGAGGATTTGCCTGGCTGCAGGAGCTCTGCTTCCCCCTGGCACACAGGAAATATTATCAGTGGCCCACAAACCCTACAAAAAGTGGTCAGTGGTTGTGCTCCAGCAGGCACAGAGGGCCAGGCTCAGTGCCCTGCTCTGATGGGAGCCAAAATTCACAGTGCAGCCCAAGATAAGGCTGAATTTCCCAGCAGACAGCACAGCACATCTCCCTCAGCCCTGCCTTTCATTGATCTTGTTCTCCACCTTCCCATGGTGCAGGAAATGCATCCCAGGTTTCCCTGCACTGCAGAGGGATGCATTTATGTGGGAAATGGGAAAGTTCTCTCAGCTTTTCTCTGAACACAGCAGTGGTGTTGGGTCATCTCTGCTCTCTCACATCCTTCCATCAGCACCAAGGGCTCATGCCAAGGGCTGGAACTTGGGTTTCACTGCTGGGCTGGTGCTGGGAGGTCCTTCTGGATGCTCTCCTAAGATCTGGAGAAGGATAAGCAAGGATTTCTCAAGGGTTGGATTCACTGTTTATTTTCCACAGGTTTGGGGGGTTTTTTTGGGATTTTTTGTGTGTGTGTTTTTGGGTTTTTTTTTTGTTTTTGTTTGTTTGTTTGTTTGTTTTTGGGGTTTTTGTTTGTTTGTTTGTTTGTTTGGGGTTTTTTTGGGTTTTTTTGTTGTTGTTGTTGCTAGGGATTCCCACCCCGTTTTCTCAAGCATTGCAGCTTGTCACTTGTAACAGAGGTCCAGAGGCCCTGAGGCTGCCCAGACTGTACTCCCACCTCACTTTTGTATCCAAATTCCACCGGAATGACAAAACCCAGGGAACATTCNTGTGATTTAAAACAAAGTTTTTTCTGGCCAAATAATGCATTTACTGCTTTTCACCCAAAGGAAAAGCAGGTGGGAGCTGCTGAGCACCCTCAGCAAGCACAGCTGGGCTCTTTGCCATCCCTGGCACAGCCCTGGGGTGTCCTGGTGCCTGCTGAAGGATGTTTGAGAAAAGCTGAGGCTGGGCCAAGCCTGGCCTGTTTGCACCTCATTTTTTTTTGGCCCAAGAAAGAAGCAGGACCCCCAGGTATCAGCTCCAGGAGCTCTGAGTGCCTTCTCCTTCACTCTCCTGACAGTATGAGCAGCAAGGCTGAGTTAATACCTAAAGAGAGATGGCAAAAACACTCCCCCTGCATCTCCTTTCAATGCCCCTGAGCCAAAACGTTCCCTGAGATTTAATCTAAACTGAAATAAAGCCTGGCTGTGTGATGCTATAAAACAAACGTGGCAGCTCTCTGACAAGACCAACAATAGGTCAGGCTTATTTGGAGAGAGGGAATGCTAACCTTAGCTTGGGTCTGCAATAAACTTCTTTATAAACAGCTACTTTTCCAAACTGATTGTGTTTGAAATGCTTCAAGTTCACTTGACCTCCGTCCTCTTTGGGGTTAAGTACATCCTTGGGCTAGAGTTTAACACAGCACTTGGGGAATGTAAAGACTTAGGGTGCCTTTGGCCTTTCCACCAGCCCCATAATCTGCTTACAAGCTCCTCCTGAACTTTGACCCTTTGCAAAAACGTTTGCTGCACTTCAGCAGGGCCACTCTGGCTCTGTCCTGTGAGAGCAGAGCGATGGGAGAACGTGCTGACTTTGGGAACTCAGGGAAACAGAGAAGGGCAGCGAGGATTTGCCTGGCTGCAGGAGCTCTGCCTCCCCCTGGCACACAGGAAATATTATCAGTGGCCCACAAACCCTACAAAAAGTGGTCAGTGGTTGTGCTCCAGCAGGCACAGAGGGCCAGGCTCAGTGCCCTGCTCTGATGGGAGCCAAAATTCAGTGCAGCCCAAGATAAGGCTGAATTTCCCAGCAGACAGCACAGCACATCTCCCTCAGCCCTGCCTTTCATTGATCTTGCTCTCCACCTTCCCATGGTGCAGGAAATGCATCCCAGGTTTCCCTGCACTGCAGAGGGAGGCATTTATGTGGGAAATGGGAAAGTTCTCTCAGCTTTTCTCTGAGCACAGCAGTGGTGTTGGGTCATCTCAGCTCTCTCACATCCATCCATCAGCACCAAGGGCTCATGCCAAGGGCTGGAACTTGGGTTTCACTGCTGGGCTGGTGCTGGGAGGTCCTTCTGGATGCTCTCCTAAGATCTGGAGAAGGATAAGCAAGGATTTCTCAAGGGTTGGATTCACTGTTTATTTTCCACCGGTTTNGTTTTTTGGAGTTTTTTTTTTGTTGCCAGGGATTCCCACCCCATTTTCTCAAGCATCGCAGCTTGTCACTTATACCAGAGGTCCTGAGGCCCTGAGGCTGCCCAGACTGTACTCCCAGCTCACTTTTGTATCCAAATTCCACCGGAATGACAAAACCCAGGGAACATTCCAGAGGCAGCTTTGGTGCCACGGCTGCAGGCTGAGCTCAGGAGTGTCAGAAACCTGAGCGTGGGCCCTGCTGCCTCCTCCATGTGAGCTGCCCCCTGTTCAGAGCGTGTCATCCTCAGCACCAGGGGCTGAGGAGGGAAAAGTGTAAAACAACTTCATCATCACCATTATTTATTTTTATTCCATTTTTATTCCTGGGAGCACTTATCATGGACACTTCTTCCACAGAAGCCCTTGGCCCACGAGGCTTTACAGGCTGAGTCGTCCCATTCCATTACTGAAAATCCCTCTTGACCTCTGGGCTGAAGAATTCGATACAGATTCTTCTGGGAGATTAAAATTTGGAAAGCCACAGCCCTGTTGTTACAGCTGGAGTTAGCTACAGCTCCACTTCAGGCCATTTTTGTTTTCCATAGCATTTGATTTCTCTCCTTTCCCTCCATCAGCCAGGGCAGAGCTCACAGAGGGTGAGCACTGCCTGGATGGAGCTCACTGGGGAAGGCAGTGAGCAAAACCCCTCAGGATTTCCCCACAGCAATCCTTTAACCACCAACAAGTGCAGTTCTTATTGCAGTTTTTCCCTTGCATGGAAAGATTTTGGGATCTCTTTGCCTTCCCTGCGAGGGCAATTGCTCAGTGAGCTCTCCAGGGCCTTATCTTGATTTTTTTATTACATTTTTCTCTCCCCTGCCCAGCTCAGGAGGGGATTGTCAGAGCAGCTTTGGTGGACATTGGCTTCCAGACAGGGTCAAGCATCACATTTCCGCTTGCTCCTAAATTAACAAACATTATTTTTGACACATCCTTCACATTATAACTCCCTCCTATGCAGCCTCTGTGGATAGAAATAGATCTGTGATGGTGGTACTGGGAAATCCACACTGGGAGCACTGGGACCTCTGAGTTGTCCATTCCTGACAGGTGAATCCTTGCATGGATATTGATATGAAAGCTAAAAATATTTGGGATGGTCTGCATCAAAATCCATTTAATTCCATCCACCCTGCTTTGAGTCCATGGACAATCTGGAATATTGGGAACAGGGGCAATATCCATGGGAGTTCCCAGACAGAATTCTGTGTTCTATGGTTGGAGTATAAACCTGTCCAGAAGACACAAAATGAGCATTTAAACCCAAGACAAAATCATTTCCAGATGGCAAAAAATTGGTGTTCCACCTATAAATTAGCTGCCAGCTCCATCCAATGCTTTGCTTGTCTCTCTGCTAAGTGTGTCTGACAAGACAATATATAAAATAAAGTAAATTGAATGTATTCCACAAGCTGCCTGCACCTCCCTCTTTTACAGGAGATGGCCTTCAGGAATTTGGGTGTGCCCAGGAAAAAAAGAGAGGAGAATTGTTCATTACTCCAAATCAAAAGGGTGTTGGGCACCCATTTTTTTTTTTCTTTTTTCCTCAGGATGGCAGACATACCTATAATGTATAATAATTCCTATTTATTCTTCTCCTGTGGCAGAACAATTCCATCCTCTTGGCATCACAAAAGGCAGCAGTGGCTCCATTCCAAGCTTCTCATTTGTCTCCTCTGGTGGCTGGTGAAGATAATTCCGAGGCGAAGCCGTGCTGGCCAAACTCAGCACAGACAGCTTTCCACCAGGACCCAAAGGCTAAACATTTCCAGTGATTTCCACAAGAAACAGCTCTTTATGAGGCCCAGACCACTCACTTTGTGAGAGCAATGGTGGAAAACATTTTCAGTTGCTCAGGATCTCTGCCAGAAGCCCGTGATGGACAGGTCCCAGCAGTGTCTATGGTCTGACTTGGCTTCCTCTGGCTGCCACCAGCCCATTTTCATTTGTCTTCATTTGGGTTTGGCTACACTGCCAAATTCCCCATCTTTTCCAAAGCTCCTGCATCTCACAAAATAAGCAGACGTTTTCCTCAAATAGACTCTGGTACAAGGAGAAATGTCAGCATGGTTTTAGAAATGACCCATTAATGTCTTTTCAAGTAAAATCCTCACATTCTTTTCAATTACACTCCCAACCCGTCTCATTTGTTTCTTGCAAACCTTTCTATGAGCTGCTGCTGAGTGAAGAATATCTGGGAAATACACCCTGAGAACCTTCTAATGCTCCTTGAGTAGAGTTCATGCTCTGCTGCAGTTTAATTTCGAGATTTCTTTTTTTCCATTTTCTGCCTACCACTGCTTGATCAGAAATAACTTCATTTTTCACCATGAACAACAACTATCCAACAGCAGAAATACACATTAGATATAGTACTGGTAGAATAATAGTGGGAATATATGTTAGATATAAAACTAGAAGCAAACCTTTGGAGAAATATCCCTGCCCACAACATTTAAGCGATTCTGGGAACTGAACACATTTGTAAAAAACCAAGGTCTAGGAAATGTCAGTTCATAATCACAAAGACAGGACTAACAAGGAAGTTGCGTGATATGAACTGGTGAGAAAAGCTTTGCTGGATCTCTAAAAACACACGAGAAGTCACATCAAAGCTACAGAAATCTCCACTTCTCGTTCTTAGTGACTGTTTTGTATTATAAGGAGTGGGAAAATAATTCTGCCCAACCACTGTTGATGCCACCACGAGCATTTTGCAGGACTCAAATTCAGTTTTCCCTTCATTTGCAGCCGTTCTGGTGAAACACAAGCCACCATGAGAAGAAATCTTTCCTTGCCAAACCCCAAATCACCCCACAGGGGCCACACCACGCCATGTGAGAGCCACCAAACCATTCCCAAGGCTGGCTGCAGGGCCCTGGTGTCTCCTCAAGGGTAAATATCTAAATTACTGGAGCAATTTGGAACATCTCAGATGTAGCTGCTCAATTAATCTTCCCAGATTGTCAAACCAGCCCGTGGCAAGAACATCTCTGGCACCAAATTTGTCGAAGCGACAGGGCTTTGTTTTCCAAGAGTCAGGAAGGAGAACACGTTAGCAACAACAAAAGGGGAAATATCAAAGCTTCTCTCGAGTTAGCAGCTTTAAAGCTTTCTCATAAAACCATCCTGTGACCCTCCAGACAAAATGGTGATGTTTCAATCATGTCATTACCCCAGGCAGGTTGCAATTTTTTTTTTTTTAATTATTCTTCCCCTCTGCTTTCAAAAGGTTTGTTTTCAAGTGGGAGGAGAAGAGGCTGAATAGTGGAGAGGGCGTGTGCAGCTGTACCAGGAAAAGTGCATTTCAATACACATAAAAACACCCAAAAGCTTTCTGAGTGTTGCAACATCCCAGACACCTCTGCTCCCCAGCAGGGCATGAAAGAAGAACAGCCCTAAATCAGATAAATCCCACAGAAAATCAGGCTCAGTCAAGTGCTGGGAGTCAGGAGCAGGGAGTGGGGTGGGAATCAGTTTTCCTGTTCCACGCTGGCACAGAGCAGGGCCCTGCTGGATTTCACCCTGGCTGGGAAGGGGTGACACATCCAAACCCTCCTGGCTGAGCCTCCTTTTCTCCCATTTGTGGTAAAGCTGATTCCCAACAGCAAGGATTATTCCTGGTCACACAGGCTGTCCCTTTCCATGGAAGTTTTGGGTTCAGTTTCTCATGAAAAGCACCCCTAAAACCCCCAAGTCACCAAACCTCCAACATCAGTCAGGAAACGTTTCTTTTTCTTCTCTCTCTGGCTTTGTGATCTCCAGCGAGTTCTTTTAATTGTCCTTGGGTTTCCCCAGTGATAAAAAACCCAAGTAATTACAACAATAACATTCACTTTCTTCTTTGAGGTCCTGAAGAAAAATTTCACTCTGCAAATTAACATAATTTCCCTGACATTTTTCTGCTATTTAGGTTGGGTTTTTCCTTGCAGAAAGGTTAACTGGGGCTGCCAGCACAAAGTCTGACCCAAACTCAGCAGAACATTGCTCAGGTTGCATCAGGCTGCACCAGGAGAGGGCCAGGCTGGACATCAGCAGGAATTTCTTCATGGACAGAGGTGTTAAACATTGGAAGGGGCTGCTCAGGAGCCTGGAGGAGTCTGGAGGTGTCCAAGGAAAGCCTGGAGGTGGCACTCAGTGCTCTGAGCTGGTGGCAAGGTTGGGGATGGGGCACAGGCTGGGTTTGATGAGCTTGGAGGCCTTTTCCAACCTCAGGGATTCTGGGATCATTATTTGCTGATTAATCAAGCCTTGCCCAGGTGCCAGGGCACTGCTGGTGCCCAGCACAGAGCGAGGAGCACCCAGCTCCCTTCAGAGCTTCTCGCAGCTCTCCTGCCCCCAAAACGAGGTGTTTACAAAACCTCTCCGTGGGGGCTTTGTCATGTCAGGTATTTCTTTATAAAAAGAGCACAGTGCCCTTTTTGTTGGCACCTTTAAAGCCTCAGCCATGTGAGGGATGCTGCTGCTCTGCCTCACTCCACAGCCTGGAGAGCCACCGAGGCGGGGCCGTGCTCACACAGGGACAGCAGGAGGAATTCTCCAGCAGGAGCACACAGCCACGAGCTCTAATAGCTCCCAGCTGTTCTCTGAGGGGCACAGATTACTTTATTCCCCGTTTATTGAAGTATAACAGAGGCCTAAATCCTCAAAGGCATTAGGAGTTCAGGCAGGTTGAACTTGGCTGCGCGCACTGGGTGAGCCCCAGCAGCCAACAGGAGGAGCAGCACAAAACCAAATTCTGGCCCTGCTTTTTGCCTCTCTTGAGCTTGTCTGCTGCTCAGCCAGGGCTTGATCCTGGGCTTAGGGCTAGGGAGCTCCTCAGCCAGCCTTCCACAGGAAAATGCATTTATGTTTCTGTACAGAAGGTAGAGGAACAAGGAGGAAATTCCGCTTTTCATCACGTTTTGAGTTACCCCTTGGAAGTGTCCTTGCTTTGGGTTATCACTGGGGAGTGATCCTTCCCTTCCCTTCCCTTCCCTTCCCTTCCCTTCCCTTCCCTTCCCCACTTTCTCTTCTCTTTCTTCCTCATTTTCTGTCTCATTTTCTTTTTTCTTTTCATTTCTTTTTTCTTCCCCCTCTTGCCGTGTGACTTTTTCATGTCGAACTAAGGGGGTCTAATGAATGGAAAACTGAAATTGGAGGATTTTCATGATTTAAGGAAATTAACCTCATTTAAAGGAAATGAGTGTTCGGAGGCAGAAAGGAAAGTCATAATTTAAATTATATCAGAAGCTGGTTTTCCTTATGTAACATATTATTAAACAGTGGGGAAAAGCTTTCACTAGGCAGCCTCAGGGAGCACTCAGCAACTATAAAGAGGGTTCACATGCATGGCTCTAATATGTTAATAAATTATGCTAATTACAAGCAAGGGATTAGAGAAGGGGAAATCAAATAATGGCGCAGTAACTGGGCCTCTTTCAACTTAATTTGCAACATTGCCTGTCTGGGCTCCTCGTGGAGTTACGGGGTTTGTTTGTTCCTTTCAAAGGCTCTGAACCCCTCCTTGGGCTGTGGGAAGAGGGGTGGTGTCACCCTCCAGAGACAGGGGGTGTAAAAATCAAATGGGAGAGGAGCAAAAGTGAGAATGGGCCCTGTCCCCGAGGAGATCCCAGGGGATCCTGCTGCTTTTGCCTGGTGCCAGCCTGGAAACCTGGGTGCAAAATGCTGGGAAATGGAATGGACTGGGGCAGGCTCCTGCCTTACTTTTGGATGTCCTGAACCTTCTCCGAGCTGCTGGAGGGGAGTGTGTGCCCTCAGCTGCCAGCCCTGCAGGGGTGACCTCCTTCCCTTTGCTCCACAGCAAGAAATCCCCACATTTCTCAATGGTTCTGCTCCCCAAGAAGCAACATTTCTTTTCTTATTTGGAACTGGAGCCATTCCTTGCCTGGAGGCTCCTTTATCTCATTGAGAGAAACATTTTGAGTGGCTTCTCGGTGGGTTTTGGATCAATTATGTGATTTTTTTAATGGACACCTTCCCCTGCTGATGGAGTTTTCCCCCTTTATTTATCCTTCCTATGACCCTCTCAAGTGGTTTGACAACTCTGTTCACCTTTTCCTTTGTGATTTGCTGAAATTTATGACAGGAGGAATTGGAACAAATTAGGACAAATAAAAATTAAAGCGAAACTGTGTTTTATTTGCAGTTTTGTTGTTAATCCAGGATGCAGAATCCCACTGTCCATCCCATTCTGGCTGGATGTCCTTCAGGGAAGGGTGGAGGTCAGGAGGAGGAAAAGCTGAGTGTGCTAAGGAAGGATGACATCGGTACAGAGAAGGGAAAAGCTCTGGCTCTGCAGTGTGCAAAGTGCTCCCCAGCAGCTCCGATCCAACTGGGAAGAGCTAATGGAAACAGACACAAATGAACATTCACAAGCCCCATTTTTCTCATTAAAAAAATACAGGGAGTTGAAAAAACCAGACCTAACCCAACTGTGTTTACTGTCTTCAATAAGACACTGCCTTTTACCCTTAGGAAATGGACAAGTATTCATTTTCATAAATTCCTTTTTAATGGTTTTTTCCTTCTTTTTTCCTCTTTTTTTTTTTCTTTCTTTTTTCTTTTTTTTTCTCTCATTCGTTTTTTCTCTTCTTCTCTCTCTTTTTCCCCTCCATCAGCAAGGGGGGTGGTGAAAGAAAACAGAGACAAGCCAGATGCCTTTCAGTGCTTTGATCAGTTCCTCTGCAGACAGCCAGGCTGCCTCCTAGCACCTCTTTAACTACAGCTTGCCAGTAAGAAAATGAGCTGTTTTAACTCTGCAATTACAGTGCCTGCTGAATGCCTGTCATCACAGCAATAGGAACCTGATCTGAACTGTATATCCACCGGAGAGAGAATTACAGCAACCAGGGCAGAAAGTTAAATACCCCCTGTGGCGCTGAGACTCACAGAAAAGAAAAAAAAGTCCCCGTCCCCATCATTCTCTGCCGGTGTAAATACATAAAACACTGACAATCGCACTCGGAGCTGCTCAGGAGAGGCACAGGGCTGGGATTTAGGGTGATGCCACCGTGGTTTTTACAGATGTCCTTGGGGGTGATGGCTGTGAACGCCTGGAGGAGGATGGTGAAGGAAAGGAAGGCACAAACGGGGTGGAAAATGAAATCTAAAACGCAAAGATGTGAGCGCAGTGGGTGCTGCTCTGTCCGTGGCACAAACAGAAAGGCAGATGTGGAGTCAGGAGGCAATTTGGCTTTCAGCACCACCCCTGCCTTGCTCTGCTATCAGACAAACGTGGCTGGGTCGGTGAAATGGGTCCTGTCGCTGGAAATTCGGGAGATTTCACAAATCTGCGGCCACTGGGGGCAATGGGGCTGTGATTTCCTCCTCCCTGCAGGCTCGGCTTTAATCACCGCTTCAGCCTCCCCCCTCGAGGCACACAGCGACTTGTTTGAACCCCTGAGAATATTGTATAATCCTATTGTGTGCATTCATTTTCCAGCCACCCTCTCCCGAATTATACAAATCCGAAAAAAAAAAAAAAAAACCAAACCCAACTACCACCACCTATTTGCATTCATGGGCATTTAATGCGCTGGCATTTCTTTGGGAAACATGCAAACCAATTGCAATTTGGGGCTGCTCCAATGCATATTCAATCAGGCAGCCCTGAACGAGACCTTTGCAGGATTTAATTTTTGCAGCTTGTTTCATTTGCAGCTCGTTTCATTTACCTGGAAAATAAGTGGGTAGCAGGCACTTCTTCAAGGCTTCTTCCATCACAACAAATCATCTGCCCATCAAGAGAATCTGAGGTTAGAATTAGACGGCTTTAACTTACTTGAATATGTGGGAAAAGATGGGTTGTAAGCAGACAGCTCAAGCCAGAATGTTATTAATTGGTTAATGGCTGTTTTATGGAAGTATTTTCCCATGGATCACAGCCTGTTAGAGGAATAAAATGAGATAACTGCTCCTCCAGTGCACGGGATAAAGGCCTAAGAATTCAATCTTACGGGCTTTGTTTCTAAATTCTTTCAGCGTGTATTTTTATTGGGGTGATTTTAATACCTGCGTGCTCAGCTTTCTATTCTGAGACCCATCCTGGGTTATCTCGGGGCTGGGTTACGAGCACTAATTGCCTCCTGTTCTGTTTACAAACATCGGGCCGATGTTTTCACACCCCAGTGGCACAAGGGCTCAGCCCCTGGCTTTGAACCCCCCTCCGAGGGGCCCTGAGAGCCAAAATCCAGCGGGGTTTTGGAGAGAGCTGTTTGGGGAGCTCTGTTTTGTTTGCTCCGGGTGAAGCAGAATTGCCTTTATTAGACCCTGCAGGGGAAGGGAGCTGCAGGAATGGTCAGTGCCACCCTTTGGGATTCCAGCAGGGTGAACACATCCCTGGCAGCCTCTCTGGCTCCCCAGGACAGTGCTCAGGATGCAGATCAATCCTAGGACAGCCTTTGGGCGCTGCAGTGTGAAAAACCCCAAAGAAACCTGGTTTTTTTACTGATTCCCTGTCGCAGCTTTCTCAGCGTGGCCAGCTCCGAGGAGAGCCACATCCTCCACCCCAATTCCCACGGGGTGGCACCGAGGGCACTCAATCCCATCCCTGGATTCAGCTCAGACCTTCAGCGACTGGAAATTCACTCTGGTGCTGGCTGGGACCGGTGCAAAGCCACTTTTCTCGTGGTTTCAGCCCCACCTCCGGCTGCTCTTTGGGGCAGGGCTGTGGGCTGGGTGCCTCCTGCACAGGTTGGGTTCCTCGATGCTCTCCTGATCCAGAGGGATGAGGTGGCTTTTCCGAGCTGTTCCAGGTGCCAGGATCTCCCTCCTCATTCACCTGCGGATATCCCTGGCACTGAGGAGAACAAGCCCAAGCTCTTGCTGCAGACTCAAGCTCCCTCTGCTGAGGAAAAGCAGAATTTAATCAGCACAGACTGAGCCGGACTTGGCTCGTTTCGGTGTCAGATTAAGTGACAGCGTAAAGCCCTTAATGACCTTCACAGCACGGGGGGAGGGAGAGAGAGATTCCCCTGTAAAACCCAGCTCAGTTAAATCTCTCCCAGCCCGGCTGCTGTGGGGTTTGGGGCTGGAGAACACCACAAGTCCTTTTCTGAATCATCCCAATGACACGGGGCTGTGCTCATCATCTGCAAAATCACCCTTTCAAAGGGACCAGTGGCAGTCACACAGGGATTGCTGCCACATGGGATCATGCACAGCCTAAATGTTTACAGGGCTCTGCTCTCTTTCAAGAAACCACATGTATTTACAGACGTTACTGAAGGCAAAATTCAGCCAATAACATCTCATCCTTGCATTAGGGCATTAAAATGCTGTGGCTGAAGCTGTTTCCTTGCTGAGTCGATGTGTCCTGATGTATTTATCCTGCATCCTTCATCTGCTGTGGGGTGTGGAAATGTGATGCAGAGATTTATTCTTCCAGTAGCTGCGGGTTATTGGGGACATCTCAGCCAAAAATTCATTTGTCCTGTCATAAATGTCTGAGAGTGAGACACCAAAACTCTTGTCCCTTTGCAGAGGGAGATCTCCACCAAAGAAACTCAGTTTAATATTGCAAAAGTGTCTTTTTTAATGTTTATTACGAGGATACAGAAGCAGACACAATTGATCAGGCAGTTTAAATATCAGCCTGCTTGGGAATCTGAAATAGATCAGAGCAGCTGCTTGTGTTATATGATGTTCTTGCCTGAAAGCAAATGTTTTCCTAAGAAAGGAGCATCAAAGATGTCCATAAAGGCACTGGAGATATTCCTTTCCTGTAATTTTCAGCACCCTTTGTCTAATTATTTATGATGTTTGACTTCTGGGTTTAAGTCCTTCAGAGGAATAAGACCTCCAGAAGGATTAAACCTGGAAACAGATGTTTGCACTTCTGTTTTCATTCTGTGCTGGGTTTGGTGAATAATGGATATTGTGTGGAATATGGTTTGGAGAATAAGAAATGTCATTTCTTTGATTTTTCAAGTGTAGCCAGGATGGTTTGGATGGTGGCAACAAGGCTCTGAGAATGTGACAGTGTTTTCATGATTGCAACCATTACAGGAAATCTATTTTTTTCTGATTGCTGGCTACTTTTGTTGTGTAATTTGCACTTTACAGCTTCAAGGCATGATTTCCCCTGCCTGCATGATATGTGAAAATAAAGGAGCATCTCCACTGTCAGGGGGACACGTGAGTGTGAATGGAGTCAGAAACACCTCTCAGAAATAACTCAGCAGAGAAGAAAGTGTTTCATGCACTGACCCCAAATCCACAATTTGTACCCCTCTTTCAGCATCAAGTTTTTTTGTTTTGTTTTGTTTTTGCACTCCTGATTTGGTTTGAAAATAAATCAATATTCCAAATTAACTTTGGGTGTAAGATGCAGTAAGATATTTCCATTGATTCGCAAAGGGCTGGCATCAGGTCTCAATTAAATTCTCCCAAGCTCAGCTGCTGCTGTCTCATGGCACTCAGCCTGCTCTGAATCTGCTCCCTGGGTATGACAGATTAATTCTTTTCCCCAGCAGGGGAGCCTGTGGGGAAACCCAAGCCATGTGCTCAAGAAGGAGAAGCCTTGAGAGCTCCTACCTGCTGATGGCCCAGTTCTTAACTCCACGAGTCCTTCTCCTTTCTCAAGAGCATCAAAAGCCTCTGGATGCAATTAAACCCTGTGTTTCAGTTATGTTCATCCAGTCCCACATCACAAACAATGGGAAGGGATTAAGGAATCACACAGCAACAATAAATCCACCCTTGTTCAGCAAGGAGTTTGCCAGATGGGGCAACTTTTCCTTGCAGTGTTGTACAAATTGTTCTGACTGAGCAGAAAAACCGCAGGTGTCTTTGTGTGGGGGCCACAGAAAATTGAATTTGGTTAAAAGGATCAGATGAACATTTTATTTTCCCCTGGATCTACCAGGTCCATGTCCATTTTTGTATGAGGTAGTCACAGGTAGCTCAGTGGTGAGAATTTTGGCTACACTTTGGCCAGTGGAGACTTTTCTTTTTGGGTCTTGGGTAACTTAGCTGCATTCCAGACCACCAAAACAGGAAATCAGAGAGGTCAGAGAGCCCCCACCATTCCCACTGAAGCTGCACCCAGGCCTGGAGATGAACACAGCCCTCCCCAAACTGGCTGAAATTTCACTGACATGAAATGATGGCATTATTTAAAGCGTTCACTTCAGCCCATTTCTGCTGTTCCTGCTGAGCAGAGACTTCTCCAGCAGCCCCACACCATTTCCTCATGACCCATTCAAAGGCTGGTGCTCAGGACCAGCGTTTTGCTGACGGCTCTGCAGTCACTGGGGCACTTAATTACCCCCTCCCCTCCCAGTGTTTGATGTCATGAAACTCACAGGAGCATCATTACTTTGAGGATTAACACATCCAGAGCAGCTCCCCTCCCTCAGGGATGTACCTGGCGAGGGTGGGCCCTGAGCTCGAAGCTTCTGGAAGAAGCAGGAGCACCCCACCAGCAGCTCTACCCCTTGTTTAGGGCAAAAAGGGGCAGGGGGGCAGCAGAAATTGTGTTTAGGAGCAAGTTTAGGCCCAACTAAATGCTTTGATTATAAACTCAGCATTTTTCTCAGCTGAATCGTTGTGTCTTCTCTATTTCTTTTTGGATTGTTTCTCTCCTACCTTGTTTTCCTCACTCTTACACTCACCTGGGCCCTGCCATCCTACAAACTGTCCCCTCTGCTCTTCACCCCTGTCCCCACAGAAAAGTTTCATTTTGTGACCCCACAGCAGAGCAGGAGCTATTTTGAATAGAAAATGTGAAAAGGGAAATGCCTCCACCTCAAACTCATGTGGAACTTCTGCCCATCTGGAAAATCAAAGAGATTGTGACTGTGCCAGTCCAAGGATAGGGAGAAAATCAAAAGCTAGGCCTAAATCCTAAATTTTGGACACAACCCCAAAAATCAATAGCTGAGGCTGATTCCCTGAACGAGGCTGTGGTGGCACTGGTGCCTCGTGTGCAATAGGGGCAGGCCAGGCTAAAGCTCTCTCAGATGTTGTCTCTAAATTGTCCTGAGCCTCTTTCTGCTGGAGGCTGGATGAGTTTGGCTGCATGTTCTCCTTGGACTCAACAGGTTTCCTTTCCTGACCATTAAACCCCTGCTGGAAAAGCAAAACTGATAAAAACCCTGGATATTCTGTGGCCACTAATGCAAATTAAATCTGTGTGGAGTTGTGTTGACCCTTGTCTTACAGATCCATATCCCATCTGCAGATGATTCCCACACTTCTGTCATGTCTGGGACAAGGACCAGAACAGAGATTGAAGTTTGAGCCCATCCTGGCAGCACACTGATGAAACACAATTTGCTTATTTTTTTTTCCCCCTCCATCTGTCTTGCAGACTCCAGGGAATAATTAGAAGATAATCTCCCTCAATTCCACAATATATAAAGCAATAAAACAGATGCCAGCATGGAAATGGTGGCTGGAGCCAAGTTACACCACCTAATCTCTTTCAAAAGCTGTGATTTTGCCCGAATGTTGCAAAACCAGGGAGATTATGCTTAGGGTGCAATGCAGGAGGTTGGGACAAAGGAGCCATATCAGCTCTCTCCATAATTTGGAAGGAACTTGGCTTTCAAATGGCAATTTGGGAACAGATCAGCTGGGGACATGGTAATCTTCAACATAATTAGCACACTTATGACATTTTTAATTAGCACATTTCTGTAGGACTTTTACTCAAGTGTTTTCACAAAGGCTGTGGGGTTTAAGCCCAACAGAAGCCCAAGGAGGGGGGAAGTATTTGCCTGAAGTCAATAAAAAGCATCTGGTGCTGAGTGTGTTCCTTCTCTTCTGGACCACTGCTTTTCTGGCATGTGAGGCACCAACTGAGTGTGGGTGTAACTTGTCTGTCTGGATAATTGTTTGATAATAAATAACAGATCAAAGGGAGATATTTCTCTGGATGCTCAGAGCCTCTCTGAGGGCATTAGTGGCAGGAGGTAAACTCAGAGAGGGCATAACCACTTGCAATATGAAAAAAAAAACAACCAACCAAAAGCAAAGCCCCCAAAATAAACCCTCAGAAGGTGACAGAAGGCTGAGAAAACTGGATTTATGCAGGCAAACCACATTGAAATGTAATTTTACCTTCTGCAGTGCTGTGGAGGTGGTGAGATTGCCCAGCTCTGCTAATAGGCCTTGCATGACATCTTGCACACTTAAGAGCCTATTCCTTAGGCAGCGCTGCATAATAAGTGCCTAATTATTATTATGATTACACTTGGCATTTTTAATAACAGCAGTAATTGGGTGATGTTGACGGCCTCGTTTCAGGAGCCTGGCTCTGGCCTGGAGCTGCAGTCATTAAGGGCTGGCTGGGGAGAGGATAACGTATCACGGGATGCGCGCGCGGATCCCTGCCAGGCTGCGGGGGCAATGCTGGCGGTGTCCTGGCTCCTGGGAGGGCTCTGTGCCTCCTCACTGAGTCCTCAGGCCCTGCCTGACGCAGGGAGCTTTCTCAGGTCACCGGGAAAAGCTCATTAAAGTGGATTTCACTCGGATCAGCTCCTCGCGGCCCCGCCGAGGCGATAACATCAAATGAAGCTGCGCCCTATCGTAACGCGCCCTAAAATGGAGAAGGGCGTGGGTGAGGTTTGCAGAGCAGTGTGGCCTGATGGGTTAAGGCCCGGCCTAGGCCTTGCTAGGCGCAGTTCTGAGTCCCAGGATTCAGGCTGGGTATCCCAACAAGCCACGGAGGCTGCGACCTTGGCAGGGAATTCCAGCAGATGCAAAGGTTGGGAGCAGATGACCGGAGGAGATGGGATGGAAGTGGTGCTTTGGGCTGAGCATTTGCTTTACACACTCATGGAATGGCAACCTGCTGCCAAACCAAAGCCTAAGGAAGGAGCTGTGGTGGCTCCCTAATCCTGGAAGATTTATAGTTGTTAAAATTAGAAATTTATTTAGAAATTAATAGGCGGATGCTCTTCTCTCGATCTTCATCTCTTGCAGTTCTGTCACTCACCTCTCCCCAAAAAATGGAAGTTTTACAAATGTAACAGAGAAGGAGAAATCCAAGGGAGAGATCAATTCCCATTTGGGAGGTAGAAATCAGTGTACCTAAGGAAAAAAGGAGAAGGAGAAGGAGAAGGAGAAGGAGAAGGAGAAGGAGAAGGAGAAGGAGAAGGAGAAGGAGAAGGAGAAGGAGAAGGAGAAGGAGAAGGAGAAGGAGAAGGAGAAGGAGAAGGAGAAGGAGAAGGAGAAGGAGAAGGAGAAGGAGAAGGAGAAGGAGAAGGAGAAGGAGAAGGAGAAGGAGAAGGAGAAGGAGAAGGAGAAGGAGAAGGAGAAGGAGAAGGAGAAGGAGAAGGAGAAGGAGAAGGAGAAGGAGAAGGAGAAGGAGAAGGAGAAGGAGAAGGAGAAGGAGAAGGANGAAAAAGAAAAAGAAAAAGAAAAAGAAAAAGAAAAAGAAAAAGAAAAAGAAAAAGAAAAAGAAAAAGAAAAAGAAAAAGAAAAAGAAAAAGAAAAAGAAAAAGAAAAAGAAAAAGGCCCCAGACTTGACTCCCAGATCTCCCAAACTACTTTTGGAATATGTGAGGAGGAAGCAGGAGGAAGGAGCACACTCAGGCAGCGTCACCCAGGAATCTCCAGTGTTTAGGAATGCAGCAGCACTGAACACACTCTGAGGCACGTGCTAAAATTGGGTCAGTGTTAATGAAAAGCCCAAATCCGACCTGCTTGGAAGCCCCAATGCTTCGGGGCGTGTTCCTGAGCTCCAATCCACAGCTATCATCGAGCCCAGGTGTCTCCATCCTCCAGCAAATTCCCTCACTTAGGAAAAACTCCACCAGAGGCCACTGTTGTTAAATAGATGTGGGAATTTTAGTGCAATGCTCAAAATCCCCATTCCTTGAGGTTTCAGGGTGTTCTTTCCCCACCTGCTCATTTTAAGAAAGCAGGTAGATTATTCCCGAAATCCACGTGTATTTGTCCCTCTTTTCCACAAGCCAGCAGATAACAATCAGGATTTTTCAGGAAGCACAGCACACCCTGGAAAACCACTGTCTCTTGGCACAGAAACTTGCAGAAAATCCAGAAAGATGTGACTATAATTCCATAAAAAAAGGAAGATAACAGGGAATTTATACTTGATTTTTCCACAAATTTAGCAACTCTTATTTGAACAAAATACCGAAAACACAGCATAATCTTACTAAAACTCTCTTATTCCCCATCTCCATGATTCAGTCATCTTGGGCATTAAAGAACAATCTCGAAATAATTTGCTTTTGTAAACATCCTGGAGCCCGCAGGATGATTTGTGGTACAGAAATACCATTAAAATAAAACCACCTTCATCAAAATTCATTCATTTTCACCTTCATGGAGAGCAATCTTCCAGGGGTGACTGGGTGCTTGCAGTTTGTGTATTAAAATTCACACCTTAAAATGAATGTCATTCACATGGACCCGCTCAGCCTGATGAGGTACCAGGATTTGAGGAAACAAGGTGTCAATGAGATATTTAACTCTTGACTAAAAAGAACATTTTTTGCCAGAAAAGTGGGACTGCCACGGGGTTTGCCCAAGCATGAATTTGAGTCTGGAAATGGGCATGGGGAGAGGAGATTTTTTTCCCTAACATGAAGCAGTTCTGGGGCAAGAAGGAGCTTATTCTTCTGGAATAACAAAAAGCAGTATCAGTCATAAATTCTACAGCCTAAAAACAAGTTATTGTTGTTGTTTTCCCCACCTGTTCTAAATCTGAAGCCTTCTGATGAAAATTTAGACACCAAGATTTATTTAAAGAAGAAAGCTGAGCTTTCAAACAAAGCTCTGTAAATGCAGATGGAGAGTTTGGGAGGGAGTGATTTAATTTAACACAGAGCCTGATCAAGATGAAAAGCCTGGCTGTTTCCACAAGCCAACAAATTGATATTGACTGGTCTAACACATCGAGGACCTTGGAATCGTGCGGGATGCAGAATGTTTGGCGCTGCGAAGGGCTGGCAGCTCCTTTGCCACGCTGACAAACGGCCCCGGCCGAGCCGATGGAACAGTTTGCATCACAGAGCTCCATTTCCCATCTGCTGCCGATGAAATCACTCTTCCCCAGCCGCCTCCCTGCTATTCCACTCAGGATATCGCTCCTTGGCCAGGCAGCAGCTTCTCTCCGGTCATCGATAAGCGTTTTAATTAACAAAATAAAAGCCGAAACGCGAATCGGATTTTGTCGGCGGCTCCGACTCCTGCCCCAGCCCCAGATCGCGGCCAGGGGAGCGGGAGCAGCACTAGAGGGCATTCGAGGCACACAGGCAACACCGAATATTCCCTCTCCACAGTCCTGGTGTGGTTTTTTGGGTTTGTTTTTTCCTTGGGAAAAGGTGAACAATTGAAAATTGATGTGTGTCTGAGCCCGGGCTGTGCGTGGACAGCCAGCAGGGAGGACAGGTGGGATTTGGGCACTGCTGCCACCAACTGCTCCATCTCCCTCCTTCCTGGGAATGAAGCTGCTGCCTTTCTCATGCAGAAAATCAGAGAAATGGGGATTTTATTTTATTTTTTTAGAGGATTTACAGCTCAAGGACAAACTCGCAGCCTGTGTCTGGGTGGATTTATCCCAGTGGGTAGTGCTGTTTATCCCTGTGACTTCTCCTTCTCCTTCTCCTTCTCCTTCTCCTTCTCCTTCTCCTTCCTCTTCTCCGTCTTCCTCCCCTTCTCCTTCTCCTTCTCCTTCTCCTTCTCCTTCTCCTTCTCCTTCTCCTTCTCCTTCTCCTTCTCCTTCTCCTTCTCCTTCTCCTCCATCCCAGCCTGGTGTGCTGGTTTGGGGGGCAGCCCTTGCCCACCCCATCCCATCGACTGCAGCCACCCTGTCCTCAGTGGCTCCAGACACTGCACTAACAAAGATGAATTTGTAATAATAATAGTAATAACAATAATAATAGCAATCATTAAATGATCCTCAGGCCCTCCAATGTGTGAATCTGATGAGATCTGCACTGTAGTAAATCCCCCTGTAAAATTCTCAGGGCCACCTTATTTAAATATTTGCTTAGTGCAGCAGATAACCCTCGTAAAATGGAGAGATCTGTCAGAAGGAAATAAATGTGATCTCCCCCTCCTCCAGCCACGCAGCTGCACATGCTCTGAGCACAGGAAGGGCTGTGCAGCATTCAGCATTTCTGCACACATTTTGGGTTTCAGCCCAGCCCTGTGGCTGTGAATTCACAGCATCTTCCCCTAGTGCACACACATGAACACAGCCCTGATCTGCATCACAACTGCCTGTCAGAGGGTTTGCTCTGGGAATTGTAGAGAATCCTGCTCTGCTTGGCTCTGCCCAGAATGAAAAGAGGGGCTCTTTGCATTCCCTGGAGTGCTTCTCCTGTGCCAGTGTTCCAGTCAATCCCATCCCCGACAAGCACCTGGGAGGGAGCAACACGCTGGAATTCAAAGTGCCTGAATATTAATGGAGTTGTGGTGCAGTGTGAGGAAGAGACAGCCAGCCCCAGCACAGAGCAGTGCTGCTCACCTGGTGAGAGCTGAGCCCTGCAGCCCAAAATGTGGGACACCTCCTGCAGCTACACACTCGTTCAAGAGCCAGGATTTCAGAAAGCCACTCTCAGGAAAGAGGTTCCACTCTGCTCCAGCACCAGCCACCTGCCTGGCTCCAGGGAACAGTTCCTACAGCCAGAGCTGAGCCAGTACACAGCTTTTCCTGTTCATTTCTCACGGCTTTATTGGCAGTTGGTTTGATCTTTCTGTATATCCTGGGATCTAATGCCTGCTGGCATTTTTTATCCTGTGCACAGGGCTCTTACAGATGGCCCAGAACTCCCAGAAATCCCTGGAGCTGATCAGATTTGTAGCTCTTTAATGATCACTCAGTGGATCAAGCTGAGCATGAGGCCTCAGGTAAACTGTGCACTCTGAATTCATCAATGTGGTTCAGAGCCCTTGGTACAGAGATCTCAGCTCTCTGCTTGCAGATCTCCTCCTGCAAAGAGGTTCTACCCTTGTCTCAACCCAAAAATCAAGCTAAGCCTGATTTATTTCCAAATTTGAAGACTCTCATGTCAGCTGAGTGTTCTTTTCAGGGTCTGTGTGAAGGAAGTGGTGACCAGCGCTCTGAAAATGATCCCATTTCCCTTACACTGCACCAGGAGCACACCTCCAGTCAATCACCACATCCCAGCTGAGCAGTGGAAATCTGTAGTAATGAGCAGTGCTTCTTCAAACCAGAGCAGCTCCCTCACCTGTGATGATCTGGCTGTGTCCTAAAGCACCTCATTTAAAAGTTATCAGGGCCCCACGTGGAATCTACTGCACTGGATGTGCTACAGCAAACAAAAATCCCACATCCCTTTAGAGCCTCCTTGATGCCTTTGCTTATCCCTCTGCCCAAACTTCCCTGCTCTCCCCATCAATGCAGAGCCTCATCCTGCTGGGCTGGGGCTGAGGGCTCTGCAGGTGCCTCTGCAGGTGGCCTGAGCATCTCTGCTGAGCTCCCCTGGCACTTTCCACAGGGAAATCAGGCATCAGTGCCAGTGCTGCAGCCAAATTCCAATCCAGGCCATTACCAGCAGTTTCATTTCCCCCAGTGGCTCCATTTGGGCACAGTTTCCATCACCCTCCTCTGGGCTGGTTGTGCTGCACGTCAGTCACAGGGGTTTCTTCACACATTTGGCTGCCTGGCAGTGACAAAAAAGCTTCTCCAGGACAGACAGACAGACTTTGCAGGGATCTTTGGCATCCCCTGGCACTGTGCACAGGGGAGGGATCTGTTCCTGCACAGAGCAGCCTTTGTGACACTGTCTGTTCCACTGAGCTGCACCAGAGCGTCCTGTGACTGCTGGGGACACAGGACACACCCCAGGGATGTCCCTTGGAGGGTCTGTCCCACCCAGCTGCCCTGTTGGTGAGGGGCAAGACCCTCCACATTGTCCCCATCCCTTCTCAAGACCTTCCTGCCAGCTCCTCTGGCCCTGGGGGATGCAGGGTGAGCCCTGAAGCTGTTTTTTGGTTTTCCCCATGCTAAAGGCTGGGAAAGAACTGCTTGGCCAGATGAGAAATTACCCTTTTGCAGCAGAGGAAACTGGAGCAGCCAAACGATGCAGGATGAAAGAGCAGCCTCAGAACCAAACAAAACACGGCCCTTTCTGACCCTCAGCTCCTTTGGGAGGTCACTCACTCCCCAGGGCCAGCACAGGGAGACTTCACAGCCTGTTTGTGCTGCCAGAAGATGAACACCCCAACAGCTGACATCACTTGCACTCTGGAAGGCAAATTCTGCTGTTCAGAAGCACAGAACAAGAGCAAATCCCTGTCTCTGAGTCAGCTGTGTCAGTGAAGTCAGCCCCTGTCTCGCAGGTGTTTTGTTAGGAGCACTCACTCTGAAGTGTTTCCCCAGCAGAGCTGCCTCTCCAAACCCTCCTGCTGTTCAGGGATCCCTCTCCCAGGTGAATGAGGAAAGGGGAATCGCTGCTCCTTGTGCTTGGGAATGGGCTTGGACATTCCCTGTCCATCAAAGGCAGACCTTTAGTGAGTCCTGGTGCTGGTGGGAGCCACTGGATTGCACCACCTCCTTTTAATGATTCCTCCGAGGGATGGGTTCGTCTCCTGCAGGAGCTGCAGAGCTGGGAAGCGCAGGAGCTGCAGACTCCAGACCTTTAGTGAGTCCTGGTGCTGGTGGGAGCCACTGGATTGCACCACCTCCTTTTAATGATTCCTCTGAGGGATGGGTTTGTTCCTCCTGCAGGAGCTGCAGAGCTGGGAAGCGCAGGAGCTGCAGACTCCAGACCTTTAGTGAGTCCTGGTGCTGGTGGGAGCCACTGGATTGCACCACCTCCTTTTAATGATTCCTCCGAGGGATGGGTTCGTCTCCTCCTGCAGGAGCTGCAGACTCCAGAGACTTCGCATCCCCATCACAAGTTCTTATTAACGTCTGTCACCAGGGCATGTGGAGGAGCAGCCACACCAGCCCCCCTTGGATCATCACTCAGAGATTAGAAGTGAGTAAAAAAACTGCAAAGCACCCGCCATGAATATTCATGGGGATGGTTTGTGATGCAGTCGCTCTGAAGGCAGCCAGGCATCATGGCTGGAGGTGCTGGATCGATTTTTCTCCCGCAGATATCAAGATTAGAAACTGCTCCCTGAACCAGGCAAGGGATTTCTTTCGGAGAGGAAGTTCATGCAGAGCCAATCAGTCCTGTCTCTGATGAATGGAGCCTTTCAGGAAGTGCTGAATCACGAACCCAAAGGTGTTCCTGGAGATCTGCTTGATTTTATAGCTTTATTTTCCTTTGGAGTGTTACTCATACCCACTTTGGAATTTCTTATCCCACCCCGGGGGGACACGCACTTAGAAAGGGCTGGAAAAATTGGTCATTAGCTTAGGATTTGGGAGAGGATTGAAGAGAAATCAGGTGTTTGATTCAGTGATTGGGGCAAGGAGTTAAATAGGACTCCATCCTTGTTTGGATGATTTTGGCAAAACAAAATTCTCCTTTTTTCCCAGCTCTGTTCTCTACATCTGTTCTGAGCTCAGACACGTCCTTAATAAATTAATTATCATTAATAATTCCAGAGACAATAGAAAGGCTATAAAGCCATTCTGGACATGTACAGCAGTTTTTTAGTGGTTTTATTCCCCACGCAGCAGCTGCCCTCTCCAAATACTCCTTTTAATGCAGGCAGCAATGGGGAACAAGGCAATGAAAACCGTGAAAATACCCAAGGGCCCCGGAGGGTTTTTAACAAGCTGTAACCTTTCAATATTTCGTTTTTGCAGCATCACCTGTAACTCTGGCTGGAGAGGGGATTGGGAAGGGGCTGGGTGTGCTGAGCTCAGTGAGGTGCTTGGATGGGTGGGATGAGGGCACAGGGGGACAGGGCCAGCTCAGAGCAGGCAGCAGCACTATCAGCATCTCTCCCCATCTGCTGGTGCTGTCCCTGCCCCCTCCCAGCTCAGCGTCTGCTGTCACCCACCCCCCGGGTGACAGCCAAACTGTGCCTGACAGCAGAGATGGGCTTTTTCCATCGCCGCCACCTCCTCCACAAAGCCCTTCCCTTTGTCCTCTTTTCAGCAGTTCTGGCTCCTGCCAGCAGATTATGCTGAGAATTTCGTGTGGAAAGGGAATTAGGGATGCACCGGCGTTCCTCACACGAGCACAGGCACGGCTTGAATGGGAGCATTAATTCAGATTAAAACTGAATCATTCAACAATTCATCTTTTTTTTTTTTGTTCTTCAGCGTGTGTGTGTGTGTCTGTGCTTTGTGTACGACAGGGATGTTATTGTCTCAGGTCTCTGACATGACCCAGCTGATTAATGGAGTGACACAGCCTGCCAATATCGTTCCTACAACTAAATCAGTGTCACCTGCAGGTCCCCAAGGAGAGGGAACGTGCTCCAGAACGTCTCAGGAAGCAAAGCTGGTTTCCAGGCTCTGCCTCTCAACTCTGTGACAGCTCAGCCTGGCTTCCTGAACTGGCTGTTCCTCAAGCAAGCTTTGCTTCCTGAGATGTTCCTGGAGCATCCCCATCCCAGGAAACCAACGAGTGAAGGGCAGGTTTTGAGTTGTCTTCAGGGGTGTTGCTTTTCCCACTCTCACATCACCTCCAGCTCCCACTGTTTCCCCCCCCATGAAGCAGAACTACTGTAGAAGCCATGGAAAGGAAATATAAGGTTTAATTTCTAAAGCTTTATGTGATCCTGATATAGAAAAAAAAAAAAACAACAAAAAAAAAGCCATATGGAAAGAACAGCTGCCAAGTAAAACCTCACCCTGAACGGAGAATATACGAAATTTCCTGGCGTGGGTGAAAATGAAGTGTCAGAGGTTGGAGTTTGGAAAGGCCAGAAGGGATCAACTGTTGTTGCACATGGCTGCTGCACTGCCCATCGTTTTCCAGGGGGGTTACAGTCACCAGCAGGGGAACACACCAGGATCTCCACTTGTTCAGCTCCACAATCCGTTCATTACCCCCGGGGCTGGGGAGGGAGATGAGGGCGAAGAGAGAGCAGAGAGGGCAGGGGCAGGGGGTTTTAACCAGGGGGAGGAGTTTTACACAAGGGTAAGATCAAGTTCCAGCCATGCAGAAACAGGAGCATCCACAGCTGGGTTTTAAATTTGTTTTCAAACAGATAAATGAGGTTGTGCTTTCTTTAGCTGAACACTTTGGATGACACTGGAACCTCTCTACCTGGCGGGAGAGAACAGCACGTTCCGGCTGAGGCACTGAAGATGGCTCCTGTTGGGACAGCTTAATTGCCTTTCTGCTAATTAGCTTTCTGTCTAAGTCTTATTAATTTTGCTTTGGCAAAGTTGCTCCGAGTCAAAACCTGCTAAAATAGTATTTTTAAATCCTGCCTTTCATCTTCACCCCTTCTACTTGTGCAGCCTCAGGTTGGGAGAGAGAGAGGGATCCAAGTGTGGAGCTGTTTTCAGAGAGAGTCAGATAAATCACAGGCCACTTGTGCAGGTTTGTGTTCAAAGAGCATCACCCAGAGTGGCCTCTGCTCCCAAGGACAAATGGACCCATCTGTTCCTCTCTCTCTGCAGAAAGACTTGTTTAAAAATGGTGAATTTGTAATGTTCCAGCCCCAATCCGCAGCCTCTAAATTACTTTTCCTGCTGCAAGGGAACATTTTGCCACGGGCAGAGGACATGGGCTGTGTAGCCTGCAAAAGGCTATTTTTGCATCCCTGTTATCTCTGGAAGTGGTTTGAGGCCACTCAGTGATTAAAGATCGGTCAACATGTTCTGCCTAAATGAGTGGCTGTTTGTTTCTCAGCTGAAGAGCTCTTCTAAACTGAAGCCCTGTTCACCAGGAGAAAAAAAAAAGCTTCTATTACTGAGCAAACAAATTAATAAGAATTTTCATCTTCTCATTGTTTAAGTCTTTTTTCTCCCCCCAAACAAAAACATTATCTGCAACCACCGCAGCTAAGAAATGACATGAATAATTCACTCTTAATTTCACACCATTTAAGATACTTTACTAGCCTCTAATTAACATGTGTAGATTATTTAGGGACGAGAAAATTGCTTTAAAATGCAGGTAAGAGGAGGCTGACTATCCCCATGTATTATGTGATTTGATGCCTTTTTAGAACCCAGCCGTGCTGATGAATCTCTAATGAGTAAAGACTTACAGCAGCTGAAGACAAAAGTGTATTTTGTGAACACTGGGCTAAAAATGTCCCTGCAGATCCCATGGAATGTGTGTGATTCTGTGGAAATTGGAATTTCAAGGGACAGTATTTAGTGGTACATCCCCAGCCTGCCCTGGCAGCAGAGGCCTCAGCAGTTCCTTGGCTGATCCTTTCCCTGTCATTCCCAGGCTGCTCTGGAGCTGGGGG